>PVJH01003966.1:0-133080 GCA_004026705.1 Nesogale talazaci
CATTTTAAGAAAGGGGGTATTTTGATCTGCTCCCCAGAAGTAGCTACCAGAACTGTGCTAGAAGAACTAAGAGTCGTGTTTATGAACAAAAAGTGATTGCAACACTCTAGACAAAAGGTGCGAAGCGTTTGGGTTGGGGAACACACATGGACACACACACACACTCTGGTGATAGTGAGGATACTATAAGAGAGGTTTCTGATTTGAGAGATAATGGAGAAAGGTAACAGACAGAAATTCATCGTCAGATGAGTACATGTGTTGAAAGATGGTAGGGAAAAGGAGAAATTAGCACAGAGGTGATTATTTCTAGCAAGGCCATCTGAGGGTGGCCTTAGAAGTTTTTCAGAAAATGGCAATCTAAAAAGAGAACAAAAAGAAAGAAAGGAAGGAAGGAGGGAAGGAAGGAAGGAAGGAAGAAAGAAAAGTCACAATCTGCATGTGATAAGGAATTCTACATATATTGGAGGTCAGGGAGATTTGAAAAATTCACAAGTAGAAAATGCCTTGGATTTTTGTTGTTCATAACACATAAGCATTCCTTCTCTTGCCTCATCTCTTGCTTTTGTTTCCCTTCCTTGTCTTCAAGTTCTAGGTAAAGACAACCAGGTTTATAACTATTCCAGTTCAGCATGTTCTCTACTTCATTTTCAACCAAAAGGAGTAAAACCTCCCTTCCTAACTCCTCAGTACTTAATTAGTTTACCTGCTCAGCAGCCATCTGAAACCTTTGGTCAAGGGTGTCCACTCTGATCGTCAGGCCATAGTGGAATTGAAAGAGTATATTTAGCAAGGATCCCTGGAGGCACAGAGAGTTAGATATTGGGATGCTAAATTGGTTGTTCAAACCCATCAGTTGCTCCTAGGAAACAGTCTTCATGGACTGTTTTCAATTGTCTGAACATTTCTGTCAACTTCTGCCCTGGTTGGCACAAAAATAATGGTGCTCACGCTTTTTCCAAATCCCCCCAAACCTCCCAAATTGCTGACCGTTCACAACTGAATATCCTTTGAGACAAGAGGTCTTTTTTGCACAGGTAGAAAAGGGTAAACTAATATGCTGAATAAATGCTTTAGAGTACTCTGCTCATTTTTTTCATTGCTCTTTTTGATTTATGAATGTTTGAGGTCTTTTGAGAATGTCAAGGAATTCCAATACTTCCCTAACCAGCTCCACCTGCTGGTGTTAATGTATGTTTCTTTGAGACCTCTACCTTGCCTTAGATAATGTAGGTGCTTTCTTCAAAATATGATCTGCTTAAATTTTTTTTTTCATATTTCTGCATCGCTAGTTCCTGGCAAAGGAAGAAGTTGAGTTAGATCTGCTTTAGAATAGTTTCTTTTGAGTTTAAACCATGTTTAATTTGAGTCACACTTAATTGCTTTCAGGCAAACAGATGAACAATCCTAGAAAATATATCTCAGAAGAGGACACCGAGGTGAGGCTCAAAAGGAGAAGCTGCCAATTACATCCCTCTTAGGCCTCTCTCGGGTTAAACTGAGAAAGAATCCACTGTTGAAGACAGGGTATTTAATTTGGGAATTCGGAGACAATGACTCAGATTTTTCATTTCTTAGGTCTTTTATGAGACTTGACAAGCAGGTCTGAGGCCCACACCTGCTTTGAAAAGTGTAACTGGAAGTGAGTCAATTACTTTTCAGAAGTTTCTTCATCTTGCTTGAGATGGAATGGCAGTTTGGGCCATGTTTCTGATCATTTCTCATTCAAGCATCTCCAAGTGAACTTTTATAAACTGAGCACTTCCATCCTCACTCCTGCAATGTCCAGATCAGTGTAACAGTGTTTACTGGCAAATGCTTTTAGGAACAAGGGGGCAAGATATATATCCCAAGGGACTGTTTTTAAGGCATATGGATACTTGGAAAACAGGCTGCTGTTTCTCTTAGTTGTATACTGACAATAACCACTTATTCATTTTTAGCATCTTTTTGCCCCATATACTGTAGAGCCAGTAGTTGGCTGTGAGCTTGATACTTTTGGCTATATTTGATTGTGCCTAGTGAGATAGCAAGGGTATGATGCCAAGAACCTGAGCGAGAGACTATGTTTCTTAGTGTTTATTTTTTCAGTCTTACATACTCTTTATGTTCTCAATCTTTTAAATTAAAGGGGGCTCAGGGGATCTGTGAGAACCAATTCAAAGTTTCCTTCCTAGTTATTTCCCCAGAGATTTGATCTAAAAATATTTCTCAAGGGACGTTTCTTTGGCATATAGTAAAATTTTTCAGACTTCCTTAGCAAAGGCAATTTACACATACACAAACACATGTGTGCACACATGGACATTGAACTCTTGGTCCACTACAGGTTCCAAGATCATAAATCATATTGAGTCATGTTTACTAACAATTTATTACAAACCTTTCCTCTGCCTAGCATAATCCTGGATTAAAAAAATGAGATCTGCAACACAGAGAATACAGAGCAAAAGTGAATGAAAATGTGTAGAGTGAAGATATTAACTAGCATGAAATTCCATGATCTTTTGTGGATTATTGGACTTTTCCATTTAATGTATAGAACCTAAATATTGTGGATTCTGAATCTATCATTGATTTGAGCTTTTTTTTTTTAATTTCTAGGCAGATGGCAAGGAACCCTGGTGGCATGGTGGATTAATCATTAGGCCTTAGCCCAAAAGTCGCTGTTTCAAACCCACTAGCTGCTTCTTGGGAGAACAATGGGCAGTCTACTTCCATAAAGAATCACAGTCTACAAAATCTCCTGGAGCAGTTATATATGTCTTGTAGAATCACCATGAGTTGTAATCAGCTCAATGGAAGTGGGTTAGGCAGATGGCCAACACTATAGTTATTCTTAAAATATAGAAATTATTTTTATTATTTCTTTAAATCTTAGAATCGATCTTCTAAAGGAGAGCTCATTTTTTGCTAACGTGAAGGCAATAAAGTAAAGAGAGAAACACACAACTACATTATTCTGGAATCCTCCTTAATGCACCTACAGATCTCTCCCAATCTTTCCTGATTGGTTAATGAAGGACTATTTACCATTGGTAGACAAATTCATGAGAGCTATCTTTGACACCACTTTGTTGGTGTTGTTCCTAGTGTGCACTCACAAAGTTAACCAATTCCAGCTATCTCTGGGTTCTACACTATTCCTAGGTAAGGATCTTAGGATATGGGTTTATGTCTTAGTGTGACATGACAAATCCTGGATGTTTCCTTAATATTGTTATATTTTCTATTTCCTTTTCTAATCATTTTTGTACACCAGGTCTTTTTATACTGTCATTCTACTGCCACCTGGTTTTCTACTGGAAACAAATACTAGTCTCTTTAGCTTCTTATGCTTTCACAATCTTATTGTACTTGACCCTCCCTCTTGTGTTTGTAATAAAATAGGCATCACAAAAAATTGCCTGTCTCAACTGGCTTAAGTGTACAATTCAATAACTTTAATCTCATTTACAATACAGTGCAACTGTCACCACTCTCCAATTCAAAAAATTAAATTCTATCACCCCAAACAGAAACTCAATACCCCTTAAGCAATCACTTTCCTCCCTCCTCCTAGTCTCCTGGCAACCTGATAAACTTTTGTTGCTGTTGTTATAGACACTTGATATATGTGGAATCACAATGCATTTGTCTTTCATGTTTAGTGCACTCAGCATATTTTCAAGTTCCATCTGTACTGCAACATAGTAACACTTCAATTTTCTCTGTGGCTGGATTATATTCTATTGTATGTATACACTGTGTTTTCTTTATCTCTTGATGGAAACTTGGGTTGCATCTACCTTTTGTGTCTTCTTTTTTATTTATTTATTTATTTTTTTTAGGCATCACTGCCCTCAGGTGGTGGGAGTAGGAGGCCCAGCCTTTGCTCCTGGGAGCCGGAATTGAACCTCCGTCCCAGTGGGCCGCAGTCCCGCGCACAACCACTACGCCACCGGGGCTCAGCCCTCAAGTGACCTTTTAAGTTCCACAAAATAAATCTTTTTATGCTTGTATAAGTCTCAAAGTTCAGATTATTTCATATTAAACTTTTTAGTCTTCATTTTAATGCAAAGATCTTTGTTTTCATAAATTGGGGAATTGATTAGAACTACGGTTATGTGGCTTGAAAATCTGTGGAGTTTATATTTGACTCCCAGATTTCATAATTTTTATCTATCTATCATCATCTAACTTCTTCTTCATCATCATCTATCTATCATCTATCTATCTATCATCTATCTATCTGTAATCTACCTATCTATCACTACTCTCTGTTTAATGGACTATTTGTTGAAATTAAATTTATTGATTATAACTTACCTATTGTCATTGGTTCATAAAATGTGAAACTATATAAGGGTGTAATTGGAGCATGTTGCTATCTCTCTCATAAGCCTTTCACAGAGGCCCTACTTTTCAAGATCTCGCATTCAAGCTAAGCCTCATAAGGATAAGATATTACGAGCCTTATTTGAGGGATTAGATCAGTGTATATAGAAGACATAGCACCTCATTCAAACAGAACCTGGGTCTTACTGGTATACACCTTCCTAAAGCTACTAAGATACTAAGACTCTCTCTATTCCAGGTTGCTCATCAATAAAACAGGATTAATGGTATCGTTTTTGCAGGGTTATTATTCTGAGGATAAAGCTGACCTATAATATATTATCAAAAAGTAGAATTGATTTCAGGTCTTTTCCTTATGAATTTTCATCCTTTTCCTTTAGAAATGTATAGGAAGTTCCTGACTGTGACTTATTTGAATTAGGATGACCTTCACTTACAACTATCAATTTCTTTGTTGGTCATGTTGGTATATTTCATTCATATATCTTCTCAGGAAGATGCTATTGAAGCATGCGTGAAGGAGATATGAAAGTATTTGCTGAGTTAAAAGAGCACACTCCAAACATTTGATTAGAGATAAATGGTGAAAGACATCAATTGAAAGTTCGTCCTTATGGCAGAAAATGAATTTAGAATTTGGTACAATTGACATAATCTAATACCTCATAGATTATGAATAAAAGACATTGAAATATCAGGACTTAGTGTATTTAGAATAGGAAAGGAGTACTGATTAAAGAAAGAAACAGTAATGAATAGTAAGAAGAGAAGGCAGTTTCTTTACGATGAAATTATTAAGGAGCAATTTTCTAAACTTAATCCAGGGCTTCAGTTACTTGAAAACATGAACCCAAATAATAATCACTTTGCAAGTGCTGATACATTCAGAAGGCAGTGAGATGTTACCACAGAATATATCAAGACCCAAAGAAAAGGACCATATAAACAATTTATACTGATTTTGTGATTAGAATACCATTCTCATTGTCAGAAATAATATAGGTAATCTGGAACTTTCCAAAAGTGAACTTATCATCATACTTATACAAAATGTAAATCTTATCCCTCTTCTTCATTAGAGTAAAGTTTTGTAATTTAAGTGTCTTTATGTATGTATGTAAGAAGGTGTCTTGGTGGTGTAGAGGTTACATATTGGGCTATTAACTGAAAGGTCAGTACTTCAGAACTTCTAGCCAGATCCACAACAGAAAGATGAGGCTTTCCAGTCCCTTTAAAAAATATAGCCTCACAAATCTACAGGGGCTGTTCTACTCTGTCCTATATGGTTGACATGAGTTGGAATTGACTTGCTGGCGATGGGTTTCAGTTAATGTATCTAAGTATTAAAATATACATAAGTTTAAATATGTTACTAAATATATTACATTATTAAATATAATAATTTAAAGGCTCTTCTGTTTACGTCAGAGTGGGGTTACAACAGTCATCAAAATGTAGAAGAGCCAGAAGTGGGGACTATTTGCATTTTTGAAATTTCTTCTCCTTCCAACAAGAAAGGACAACAGAGGAAAGTGGTCCCCTCCAGAAGAGTTGACATAAGGCCATGTGTGTGTTGTTAGTTCCGTCTTGAGGTGCTTCCAGCTGAGATTCTGAAAGCTGCCAGAGCGATGCTCCAATAAACACAGCTGCTCCTGCTTCCCTTCTCCAGTGGCGTGGCTGTCTACATTAGTCTCTTTTTATGATGAACAGACCTCTTCTGGTACATGACAAGTGCTTGGTTTTAAGATAAGGGCAAAAAGTCATAAGAGTATTCCAGCATTGAACATACCGATTTTAGGTCAGAGAGTGCAACTTCATTGGCAAAGGGCTCCATGCACAACATTGAGCAAGTACACATATCCCAAGGAGGAGCAACCCAGCAGTGAGAAGAGATCTGTAAGAGAAGATCTTGTGTTTCTAACAGTCTCAAACTTCATTGGAAAGAAAATCGTTTTATGACCGGCAAATCCGTATAGTTCTTCAGAGATAAAATCAAGGAGAAGCCCCATAGGTCTTCAACTTATTGTTTATGTGCTCTGGTAGTCACTATAAGATACATTGCACCCATTCATTTCTTTTGAAGATTTGTTAACAAACTTTAATACACATGGCACAACTTTATGGGAAGACTTGAAGAACTTACTGATGAAGTTTAAGACTGCAGCTTTACAAAATATTCACACCTTAACCCCCACAGAAAATTCTTACAAATGGACCAATCATGAAAAAAGGATAATGTTGATTTGTCAAGGGTGTCCACAATCAGCATCCATAAAAGCAGCAGTTAAGAAATCAAACAACATACAGTAATGGGCAAGTCTATTGCAAGTACCTCTTTAAACTATTAAAATCAAAGACAAAAAAAAACAAGACTAGTGCACAACTGAGAAATGTCGTGGTATTTATAACTATTTCATATGCATCGAAAATTGGGCAATGATTAGAGAAGACAAATGAATTTGTGCATTTAATATTATGCCCATTTAAATCTCTATAATATCCCTGTGGTATTTATTAATTTAAAAATCATTTTATTGGGGGCTCATACACCTCTTATCACAATCAATACATGTATCTGTTATATGCAAAGCACATTTGTACACTTGCTGCCATCAGCATTTAAATTTTTTTTCTTTCTAGTTAAGTCCTTGGTATTAGCCTCTCATATTTCCAGTATATATTCTTCATGAAGAACCTTAAGTTCAGAAAAGGGGAGTAAATAAAATAGCAGATTTAAGCCAAGTAAGTGAGAGCCCAGGATAGTTTTCATTAAATGATGCTACAATCACACCAAGCTGCTCCAGCTGCATCGCCCTTCTAGCACACCAGTCATTCTCAGGAGGATGATGATATTTCCCACTCCTGTAAATGGTGAATGTCTAGGAAACTCACAGGGGACGTTTTACCTCATCCCCACACCCTTTTCTCTTATTGGGGGTTCTTAACAGCTCTTATAATAATCCATACATCAATTGCTTCAGGCACACTGGTACATATGTTGTCATCATTTTCTAAACATTTTTTTTCTTTTGAGCCCGTGGTATTATCTCCCCTCCCCCCCATCTTCTTACCCTAGTGAATCCTTGATGAATTATAAATTATAATAATTTTCATTTTTGTACATTGTCTACTGTCTTCCTTTACCCTCATTTCTGTTGTTCTTTCCCTTTCGGGGTTATACATCGATCATTGCAGTTAATTCCACATTTTTTCCCTTTCTCCCTGCATCTTTCCCCTCCCCTCTTACCCTCCGTCTTATAGGGTAACTATGAGCTATAACTCACTCAGTGGCATGAGCTGTTTTGGTTTTTTAAATGATGGGATATCTGGATAAATCTAGGGTCACAATTAGCCCCACATTAGCACACAGATGGCATACCAGCTCTTTAGGCCAGTATTTCAGTACAAATTTTTACTTGTGGGTCTATATTGGGCTTCTTTATTGTTGTTGCTGTTATTTTTTGAGGGGGCATTTCTGCCCTCTGGTGGGAGTGGGAGGCATAGCCTTGCTCCTGGAGAGCTGCTGCTGGATTTGAACTGCCAAACCAGTGGGCTGCAGTCCCACAATCAACCACTATGCCACCGGGGCTCAGCCCCAATGATATTGGGCTTCTTTTACATATATATATATATATATATATATATATTATTGGGTGAAAGTTTATAAAGCGGAGGTTCAGTTTCATATTCAACTACACATACACATTTTATTGCATCTCATGGATTGCAATTCCTTCAATGTAACATTATTTATTCCGCTCATTCCTGCGTATGCACTGTCATTCATCCTTCTTCCTAACCCTTCTGAAGTTTTTCTTTGACTTAATGCTACCATTTTGATCTCAAATGACTGATTATTCTAAGGTCTGCACACCAATCTTATGTTATTGTTCCCCCCTAGATCTGCCTATTGTTTGGCTGAAATTTGAGCCACCAAAGTGAGTTCCATTCCAGACTTAAGGTCAACAAAGAACCATAGTTTTGAGGTTTCTACCAAGGTATACCTGACTAATAAGTGTAGTCTCTCCACACTCTGAGAGTTTTCTTCCACATTTTCCTTGCAGGACTTCCTAGACTATACCCAGGATTTCTAATAGGATCCTATTCAGAGCCATTGGTAGTGATAGCTTGCTTCTCACCCCAGAGTCATGGAAGCTGATGTTTGCATGATCTATTGGTCCACTGGACTAATGATTTTCATCTGCTTCCTTTATTTTGTCAGTAATTTTCCTTCTGTACAAGGAAAGGTGATCAGTGCTTGCACATTGAATGGCCACTCATAAGCTTTTAAGACTCTAGGTTCTCTTTATCCAGTAAGATGCAAAAGATTGTCTTTGTGAAGTATGCTAGTCTAATTGAGCTTGCTGTCTCCTAGACCCTGGTCTTGAGCCTCCTCTTTATGAAAACTTCTTAAACATTGCCTAAACTTTGGGTGTATGACAGGAAGGTAGAAAGGGGGGCAGATATAAAGCAAAACTAAGGAGGGGAAAGGAAGAGAGTAGTAAAAAGAAGAAGAAAAAGACTTAAAAGAAGGAAAGAATTGAAAATAAAAGGCAGAGTGGATGAATAAAAACAAAAGAAAGGAGAGAAGAGAAAAAATGGAGAAGAAAATGTGATAAGGCAGAACTAAGATAAACAAGTTATTCAGTGTGGACTGGAACACTCTTGTTAACCAAGGAGCTCACAGAATAGAATGTTCAGGGTGAAATAGTAGACTACCCAATCTTAGGTGGAGGCGTTGAGACCTGGATGTTGCCCGGGGTCAGGACATGTGATCTGAAAGTGGCTTATGCCATGTCAGAGGCTGGTTAAAGTCAGGATGTTTGTTCCAGATGGGAACTCTTTGTACCTTAGAGGATAACTGGGGATGTCTCTTTAAGTTCTTGTTTTTCCAACAGGATTTGCCTGCTTTTCTGATGAACTAGAGTTAGTTCATATATATCCAGGAGTGCCCACCAAGAAGACATATCTCAGACCTCAGGCAGAGCAGAACTGTGTGGAAATGGAGGAGACGTGCAGGATGGAATCACCAGCCTTTGGATGAGTGAAAGTTAGCGTTAGTCAATGTAGTCATCAACAGGATGTCAGAAACAATGGAGGACTCCACCTTTGTGCTAGGGAGCTACACATGTGCCAAGTCAATGTCTCAGAGAAATACCATGTACAAAGTTCAGGATGGCCACATGTCACACCAGGCAACAAGTCACCTGTCATGCCTCTGATTTCTTCTGTTAAACTTCTTCTCATAACTAGCTCTTAACACACTTCCTACATACTTCCTCTGAAACTCAGTGTTCAAACATCTGCATCTCCCAGATGTTTATTATTATGGAAGTCTATCTTCTATATTAGGTTTTGACCTCTCAAAGTATGTTTGACTGTGTAAGTTCCTTAAGAGCAGATACATTATCTTATTTATTGCTGTTTTATCAGAACTTAGATGAGTACACAGTACTAAGCACTATTTTAAATTTATATAAATGAATATATATATTTCCATCGTTATTTATGTGCCTTTGCACAAATAGATAAATGGTGCTTACTTATTTTTCTGCATTTTCTTTACATCACAGCACATGGTCTGCATTCTCATCATGTCTTCTGTTGTAAGGGAGATGATTAACTTCTCACACTCATATGTCTATGGAGGAAAGGGAGATTCTTTTCCTCTGGATAAAAGATTTTGCCTGTACATTTCATTTCATTGTTTTTATCATAGATCCTTAATGAATATTAACTGTTTTTCTTGGGAAACAACCTATCAATTAAATAGGTAAATAATAAATAGATAAGTTTATCTTGTCAGATATCATTTGAAGTGTACTTACCTGGGCTATGTATCCCTTCTGTTTTCAATCTGCTAATTTACTTCTTAAAGATACTATTTTGTGGTGCTGAGGCCCTATGAAACTCAAGAATGTAATTTGTCTGAGAGTAGAGATTTAGAATAATGAAAATTGACTTTATACTTTTTCAGAGAACATTTTAGTTCATTCATTCATATAATACAAATATGCCCACAGAAAATTTAAGACAAAGCAATCAATATAAAAGAAGTAAGTGAGTATAACATAGTAGTGGCATGAGAATGACAGCATTTGTCTTAATATGCCATCCTAGAAAACCACACAAGTACAAATAGATAAATAAAATCACAAACTTGATTCAATATAACTCAAGGAAATAATATTTATAACTCAAATATTATTCCCTAGAAATGTGTCCAAAATGGATTAGTTTCTCCTGTTCATTTTTATTAAGACAATAAATCCTTGTTCTCTGAGTATTATCTATAATTCAGCTAGAAATATCTGTATATTATTTTCAGTTGAGTAATTTGTAAAATTAGGTGTTTGGGATCCATTTAATTGGAATATTTCCAATAAAGAAAAAAATGTAATGTATTGACAAGATATATTACCCCTGGGATAACTGAGGCCCTTTCTGTGAAAAGTGCATAATTTTTGCTAATCCTAATATTTTAAAACATTGATTTTTTGGTATGAACCTTGCACATAAAAATTCGTTGCTTTGTATTTTTTGATCATCTAATTCTTGTTCTTCATTGAAACCCCATGGACACTAAGTAGAATGAAATTATTTCTGCTCCTACACCATATCCACAATTGTTTTTATGACGCAATGACAAGAACTTCCTCTTTTTTAGTGACCATGTACTTTAACAAGAATGGTGCCCTTCTTCAGGGACCAATCCCTCCTGGTATGTCTGAAGTACATGGCACATCTTATCTTATAAGGAGAATTCTACTTGTACTTCTTTCAAGACAGATGTATTTGTTCTTTTGTCAATTCCTAGTGTGCTCAAGGTTGTTCATTAACACCATAATTCAAACTATCCACTTTTGTTCAGTCTTCCATATTGTCCCATGCATACAAAGCTAGTGAAAACACCGTGACGAGGGACAGGTGCACCTTAGTTGTCAAAGCCAATTCCTTGCTTACCAACACATGAAAGAGGTCTTGTGCAGCAAGTTTACAATGCTTGCTTGGTTTCTTGTCTACTGCTTTCAAGAGCATTGACTGTGGATCCAGGAGAGACAACATCCTGGCAACTTCAATCTTTTCTCCACTTGCCATGATGTTACTCTTGATTCAGTTGCAAGGGTTTTTGTCTCCTTTGCATTAAATGGTAATTCACCCTGAAGGCTGCAATCTTTCATCTTGGTCTGCACATTGCTTCAAGTCCTTCTCACTTTCAGGAAGCAAGGTTACATCATCTACATAATAGGGCTTCCTCCAAATTGGATCCCACGTTCCTATCCATGTAAGCCAGCCGCTCTGCTTAGTTGCTCATCGTACAGGTTGAGTAAGTAAATTCCTCTCCTGATTGTGAACCATGAACGATTCCCTTGTTCTGTTCACTCAGCTGCCTCTTGATCCTTGCACAGGTTCTGGAGGAGCAGAATGAAAAGTCCTGCAATTCCCATTCTTCTCACGACTATCTATAGTTTTTTTTTTATTGTCCACATAGTCAAGTGCCTTTGTTTAGCTAATAAAACACAAGTAAGTTTCTTTCTGGTGTTCTCTGCTTTGAGCCATGATTCATCTCACATCAGCGATGATATTCCTTGTTCTTTACCCTCCTTGACTCTAACCTGAACCTCTGGGAGCTCCATGTCAATGTACCTCTCCAACTGTTCTTGAATAATCTTCAGCAAAATTTTACTTGCATCTGTTATTAACGATGATGTTCAATTTCTGCCTTTTATGGGGTTACCATTCTTTGGAATAGTTACCGATGTTGAGCTCGTCGAGGATTTTGGGTAAGCAGCTTCCTCCAAATTTTCCAACTATAGACAAATAAGTGCTTCATCAGCTTGTTGAAACGTTTCACTTGGCATCCCATTAGTTCATGGAGGCTGGTTTTTGAGTCACGCCTTCATGCAGCATGGACTTCTTTCTTCAGAACCACTGGTTCTCACTCATATGCTACCTCTGGAAATGGTTTAATATCAACTAGTCATCTACTTATAATATTAACTTAAAGCAAGTTGTTAATGAGTATGAGCCTTCTTCTAATATGATGCCTCACTCTTCTTCATATGATTCAACTTCTTGAGTTATTTGCTCAGCCTACAGATTGGGTAAATATAGTGAAAAAGTGTACCCTCTTCTATTTTAAGATTGCTTTTTATGCTGTGGACAAATTTTCCATGAGCACAATTATGTAATAGAATTCACATTGTTTGAATTTTTCTCAACATTTTTATTATGTGCATAATCAATATATGTATGGTCAATAAAATCCAAGTAAATATTTTTGCTTTGTCTTGTTTTCTCTGCTTTCACTGAAGACCTATCTGATAGTAACAGTGATATATCTTATGGCATGTCCTTTTCTGAATATGGCTTGAATTTCTGGCAGCTTCCTGTCAATGTTTCCTGCAAACAGTTTTGAAAGATAGTCAAAATTTTACTATCAAAAGATAGTAAAATTTTACCCATACATGTTATTAGTAGTATTGTTTAATAATTTCCAAATTCTGTTGGTTATCTGTCCTTGGAATAGACATTTACATGGATCTCTACTGGTAGGATGGCAAGGTTTTTTGAAATTTATTTATTGGCAGAAATGTGAACTCATCCATATTTTTATCTTTTCATTGAAACTTCACATCTGGTATTCCAATTCCTGGAAGCTTGCTTTTTGCCAATGCCTTCAGTGTAGCTTGGACTTCTTTCTTCATTGCCATAAGTGCTTGATCATTTACTACTTCCTGACATCATTGATCAGTGATTGATTCTTTCTGTTACAGTAGCTGTGCATTTCTTCCACCTTCTTGCGATGCTTCCTGTGTCCTTCATTATTTTGTTATGGTGTCCTTAAAGATGACAAAACAAGCCTTGCATTGTTCTTTCAGTTCAAGAAATGCTGAGTGTGTTCTCCCTTTTTGGTTTTCTAACCAGATCTTCATACATTTCATTATACTCATGATTTTTCATCTGTGACGGTCATGTACTTCAGTGTCAATTTCATGATTGGGAGTGGAGGGGGGGTCTACTCTGTCAATCTTGAGACAGCCAATGAGAACTCTGTGTGGACATGACTTTCTCCAAGAATTCTGGAAAACCTCATGGTGTCTCCTCCATGGAGGTGAGCGACTATAGACTCAGTTGTTTGGAGACATTCTACTCAGAAGACAAGATGGCAGCATAGACTCTGAGTCCTAGGGACTGGAGGAGCCAGAGGAGAAGCCACATGCTTACCCTGATGGAACCAGACCTCTGAAGCTGGAAAAGCAACAGGTAGACCCCTGCCAGCGCTGAGATGCTTCTATCGCCATTGAATATTGCAGATAGACCCTGAGCTCTATAAGTGAGAAGCCATGGGGAGACCTCTGCCAGCATTGGGATGCTTTTACTGTCACTGGATACACAAGACTCTTCAGCCACTGTCCTGTGATGGTTCTGGTGTCATTACACATGGTTCATGAGTCAAAAGGAGACTTTATAGACTGTTATCAGACACACAGGTTAATATTGAACTCATGACCTTGGACTGGACTGGGTGGGATGCTTTCCATTCCTCTTGTTTATAAACCTTTCCCTTATATCCATATGCATGTCTGAATTTGTTTCTCTAGTCTACCCAGACTAACACATCATCTTTTCAGAGATTTCTATTCAGCTTTTAAACATTTTCTGGCGACACCATTTATATCATCAAGTTTTTCATTTGCTTTATCTATTCTTTGTTCAAGGACACCCTTCACATACTATACACCTCTGGCATTCAGTTTAATCTTTTATTTTTTTCCTATCTTTCTAATGACCTTTAGCTTTCTTCATATACAATATCTTTGATATCTCCCTACAACTCAGCCAGTCTTTGCTCATTATGTTCAATTCATCAATGTATTCTTGAGATGTTTTCTAAATTTATGTGTTATATTACTCAATGTTGTATCTCCCTTTCACGGATTTGTTTTAATTTTCTTCAGCTTCAATTTGCGTTTGTCTATGGACAACTGATGGTCCATACCACAGTCTCTGCTCTGATTAATGATATTGAGCTTTACCATCATCTCTTTCCAAAGACGTGGTTGATTTGATTTCTGTGTGTGGGTCATCTGGCCTTGTGGGTTGCACATTGGGCTGCTAACCTTAACAAGGTCATCAGTTCAAAACCACCATGAGAGAAAAATGAGGCTTTCTACTTCTGTAAAGAGTTCCCGTCTCTGAAACACATTGTACAGAGCTACCCTTCTCTATAAGATTGCTAAGAATTAGAATCAACTCAATGGCAGTGAATTTGTTTTTTGTTTTGGTATTCCATTCAGGTCCACATATACTTGCTACCTATTTTATTAAAAATATATTACGAATGAAGATGTTATCGCCTAATTATGTTGGTTCTCCAACATAACTAATGTCATATTTTCCAACTACCGAGCCTTCTTTGTCCCCAACTTCCACATTCCATTCACCAGTAAATATCCATGTACTTTGATTGCATATTTGATCAATTTAAGACTGCAGATGTTGGAAAAAAAACTTCAGTTTCATGTATGGCCTTAATGACTGGTTGGCATATTTGTTTTATAGTTGTATTGACTGGTCTTTCTTGTACGTATATGATTAATATCCTACTACAGACAGTGGGGTCTTCAAGCTACATCTTGAAATCATCTTTTTATCAATGAATCCACTTCTCTTGGACATGTCATTTCTGGTATTTTGGACTATACGCTTATTTGATTCAGAAGGTTAATACCAGGTTAACCTGGTATTGAAGATGCAGGTTCATTCTCACAACATTAAAGCCAAAGAAACTGATATTTAAGAATTCCACTTTATTTTTGACGCCTTTCAATATTCCTAGATTCTTAATTCATATATGCCACATTCCAATTATTAATAGATATTTGTGCCTGCTTATTCAAATTTTGAGTCATACCACAATAGCAAAAGAATATATCAAATGCTTTTATTTTCATTTTGCTCATCATCATAGTTGCTTCTTTTTCGAGGAAGCTATTTTTTAGTCACCCAATGTGAATTGCATTTCTCCCAGCACTGTGTAAGATGATACTCCACTACTGTTCATATTTTTCCACTGGTCTATTAATTTAGACATCAGACCTTTATTCTTGGTCTGTGTTAGTCTAGGTGCTCTGCTGAAATTTGCCCATCAGAAGTGTCCCAGTTGCTATGGAATACTGGCAGCATAGTTTGCAGCATCACAGTAAGAACTAAGCCACCACAGTGTGACAAACTGACAGATGCCTGTAATACATATGTGCCAGGATTATATAGGGGACAATGGAAAAAAAATCAAATAAAGGTAAACTTGTTCCCTAAGGGTGACACTGTTGGTTCTTGAAATAATGGTATTATAGAAACACAGGAACACCACTACATCAAAATAACAGGTAAGCAGTGAAATAAGATTAGAATCAGAGAAAATAAGATCTATAAGTTACTCTTGCTGTGTTTCATTTTCCAATAAAATTCAAATTAAAAAATACAAACTGACATATGCTTGTCCACCAATCTTTATTGTAGCACTATTCACATTAGTGAAAAAGTAGTAGTAACCAAAATGTTTACCGACAGGGAAATGATGAACAATAGTAGCATATTCATAAAATGGAATAGTAGTTATAAAGAATAATGAAGTCCTGATGTATTCCACAACATGTATGAACTTAGAGGTCTTTGTGTTGCCCACAATAGTAAGACACAAAAGGAGTAATACAGTGTAATATCACTTACACAGAGTAAGCAATCACCGTGGAATCATGCATGATTAGAGGTTGCCAGTGGTGAGAAGACAGGGAAAAGGTAGACTTTTCCTTAGAAGCTATGAACCTTAGGGTAATCAGTATTACTGAAGGGTACACGTATACATTGATAAAGTGCATGTGATATAGATATATCACTATAAGAAGAAGATGTAGAGCAGGAAAAAGGATCATTTTCCATGGGCTTTCATCCTGCTTTATATAGGCTCGCCATGAGTCAGCACTGATTTCATGGCACCTAACAACCACAATATGGCATGGAGTGCAGTCTTCCTTTGAGAGCTTTGCATCATCATTCATAGGGCAAATTGAAATCTGATATTAAAATAGGTGATATTTTAAGAAACTCCTAGCTAATGATAATTAACCAATAGCTTTGACCATGAGCAGACTGGTTGGCCCTTTCATGGTTTTGTCATAGTTTCCTATTCCAAAAGCCAAACTGATATTTATATCCTATATTTAATTTTTACATAAAGGCAGCCAACTTTGTCTTTTCAAATCCTGTTGACCTGCATTGGTTACATACGCTTTATTCAGATTCTGGTTTTTTAGTGATTATTCTCTGAATGAAATTTCTAAATAGAGATGAATGGAGAATACAGGTCAATTTGTTATTAAAATGTTAAGTATTTCAATAATGTGATAGACCTATAAGGAGCCCAGGTGGAATAGTGTTATCATTTGGGCTGCTAATGGCAAGATCCGTAGGAAATCTCTAGTTCCCCTTGTTCCATGAAAAAAGCATGGGGTTCTGTACCCCTGAGAAGATTTCCATTCTCACAAACTTAGGGGTCAGTTCTGCCTTGTTCCTAAAGGATCACAATGAGTTGCCATGGACTTGATAGCAGTGAGTTTCCTTTATAAGAAATGCTGACAGTGCAGTAGGTTATGCAGTGGACAACTAACCCCAAAATCAACAGTTCAAAACTGTTTACATTGTTATTTCTATGTGGCAAGCTTTATGCAGACAGATGACACTAAAAATGATCCAGATTTTGCAGTTCAATATAGTATCCAGTAGGCAGGCTCAGTGACACATTCCCTTAAGATACTTAGTTATGGCTAAGGCTTTTACATTCTTCGACATCATGATTGACCTGTTATGCATATGTGTATATCACTACAAATATGTCTGTACAAATATCTTTCCATGATTGAATTTTAGATAGCAAAGAGAATCATAGGATCAAACATTACCATTTGAGGAGAAGAGAGGATAGTGCACCTTTCTGTATAATGTCAAGGTTCAACAAGTTCTAGCACTTATTGTCATGGTCAGTGAAGTTTACCATGGAGAGGAGAATGAGAAAGAGAAGCTAGAAGGAAGTTCCAGATTTCTTTTAGAAGGAAGCTGGAAGAGTAAAGCTGGGATCATGTGGCACTGTAGCAAAGAAAACAAGGTGATGGTCATCACCTCAGGTTACTGAAAGTTCAATACTGAAACATATCCATGGGAGATGGGGACTTGAAGTCTACTGGAGGCTTTATTGAGATGCTCCATGACACTACTTTGAAAACATCTTAAATGTATTCTTGTGATGTTTCGATTAGTGTAATTTCCAGTGTATAAGTTCACAAAGCAGAGCCAAGATTTTATTGCCAAAACTTCTCATGCCAGGTCTCTCTCTCTCTTTGCATATCAGGAACAGCACATTCAGTAAGTCCTGTTCCATTTGATGAGTAAAAACAGAACCTGATATTCAGGGGTCTAACTGTGCAAATCATCATTTTGCTTATCACTCAAGGTCACCACAGAAGAAGAGGATTAGTAATACAAAAGAGAAAAGATATACCATGGGTTGGGCAAAAGTTTAGAAATTCAAGATTATTGAGCTAAGAGGAAAAAAAAGCAGAATAAAAATTATCCAGTGGAACCCAGATTCATTGAAATTTACAATTTTGCTTTTATCACAAAAAGCAAGTGGCCTTGTTTATAGATCCAATGGTGGGTTTTTGCTTGTTTGTGTTGCCCTCTGCATGGTGCATTTTATAAGCTAATAACGTGTATACTGTACAGTCTTCGGACTCTCCTCTGCTTGTACTCTTGCATTTTTTTTTTGCCTACTTGGGGTCACTGTGAATGTCTATCCTCCCCCTGCTGTCTTCTCCTCACTCTGAGATGTAATGTGGGCTTTCTAGAGGTCTGAGCTTAGACTTGTTCCATGCTGGCACACTGTGAGAGCCTCATTTTCATGGCACAGGACTTAGATTGCTCCAAGACAGCATTTATTTTTAAAGTTCCACATTGCACATTGTTGGCTCTCCAATATCTTCTGGCAATAAGATGCCAACAAGACAGAACACATAAAAAAAGAAGGAAAACACCCAAACATTTTCTTTCCTCTTTTCCATATCCTACCCTAGCCAAGTTTGGAATGGCTCAAGGGAGAATTTTTTTTTCTTTCCCTTTTTTCTTTCCATAGAACTGGCTGCAATGAGGCACCTTTTTGGATTCAGATGTTTTCCTGTTGGCTTCTCCTGGGGATCTACCATTGAGTTCTAGTACATTTTACTTATCCAAGAAACCACTGCTTTGGGCCGGGGGGTGGGCGTGGGGGGAACTGATCTTTGGTTGACAAACCTCACGATCTACATTTTAGGGCTCCCCTCTGTTGAATGAAATTAGCCATATCTCTTTGGATTTTGGGTGACTAGTTCTTTAACCCTTCCAGGCCACCTCCAAGTTCACACCAAGTAAAAATGTCAAATGTCGGTATAGCGATTTATCACCGTGCAAGGTAAATCACTCCTACTGGAGAACAATGCTCTCCATCTGAAGATGGTTATGAGCAACACAAGATGTTGGCAATGCAGTGGTTAAGTATTTGGCTGCTAACTTAGTGGTCAATGGTTTCAGCCCACTGAACCACTTCATAGAAGACAGACGTGACCATCTGCTTCCGTAAGCATTAAAGCCTTGGAAACCTTACAGGGAAGTTCTACTATGTACTACTGGGTTGGTGTGAGTCAGAATTGACTCAATGGCAACAGGTTTGTTTGTTTTACTCTGTCTGGTAGATGAGCAAGAAAGCAGAATTTCTACTACAGATCTTTCATTAAAGACAACTATTTCCTGGAGGCATCTAAATATAAAACTGACCAGGGTTACTACTGAGTCACTTCTTTTTTGTTTCCCTTGTTTGTCATTATAGGTATCTATCCCTGGTTGTTATCTCAAAGGAAGTTGTAGTCTCCTCTCACCAACTCTTGCCCCAAATCAACATTGGTTTCATTCCCTAGTTTCATTTTATTTTGGAGTCTATAGTAAAAGTGATATTTACCCATGCTCCTTCTTAATGGAAGAAGAAGAAGAAGAAGAAGAAGAAGAAGAAGAAAATAGGCTAGTTCTATTTACTAAGAACTTTGAGCAAGCCAGGAGGTAGTGTGCAAAAGTAGAGAGGTGATTATGAAGAACTTAGATGAGACTTTGAATTGAACAGTAAATAGAGGCTGAGAACAGAGATTCCAAAATATTCTAGTTTCACTGAGATTCTGATACCAAAAAAAACTCATCCTTGCATTTCCTACAGAGTCCAGGAATCTGGGCACATGAAAGCATGCAAACCAAAACAACTGAAGAAACAGAGCTTCAAATACAAAAAAACAAACAAACTCACATTGTATACAAACATACACCAGCACAAAAATAGATGCACATTACTTGAGCATTACTGAATAATCTTTTCTCTATTAATAATAGAGAAAAAGTCTTACTGTGATTTATTTGAGGTTAGGATGTGGAGAAGGTAGGGTCAGTTTTAGTGAGCCCCTTCAGAGCCAATCTGATGTAAGAAGACCATGAGCCAACATTCACAGGCTACACAAAGAAAAGATTTATTAAGCAGCCAGAAATCCAGACAGCTAGCAGGTTTGGCATTATTTTGCTCACCACAGTAGAAATCACCCCAGACTTCATTAATGCCTTCTTGGTTGCAAATGTTTCACCGGTGCTTATACCGTGCTCCTTGGGCAATGATCACCATTTGGAAGAGCTGTTGGCAAGACATTTTTAAAAGAATAAGCTGCCAGGCACCAAGTACACCCATCACCAAGTAACGACGATGACAGCAACAGCAAAACAAAGGAATTAAAATCATCTGATAGCTGCTTTCCTTTTTTGCCAAAAGGGTTCTTTCCAGAAAATGGTAGGCCTTTAAGTATTTACCATAACTCTCGCTTGATTTTTTATCCCAAAAGACCACAATGACATGTGTTCTGTCTTCAATAATGCTTATGAACCTCAATGTTTTAGAATTGTATTTTCTTGACTAGATATCATGGAAGGGATGGCAATTTATGAGTGTTACAGTCCTCATCTTTATGCTTTTTCAAGTCAAGGAGTAGACATAGTTCCAAGAACTTAACCTGAGTGGTGAGAATAATGGCCCATATTCCCATCAGGACCAAACTCAGCTTCTAGTCATCTCTTTAGGACTCAATAAATCAAGGGAATAGTAGAAGCTCTTGTTCTTCCTTTGTGAGAATCTCCAACCCCATGCTCATTAGATGTGTTTAGGGCAGAACTAATATACCCATTTCTCCCTCCTGAACAAGGGAAGCATCATCTGCCCAGATCCCTTCAGATAGTTTCTCCATTCCCATGTAGACTAGCCTGACTACAAATAGCCAGAAAAATCACG
This sequence comes from Nesogale talazaci, assembly GCA_004026705.1. Classification (NCBI taxonomy): domain Eukaryota; kingdom Metazoa; phylum Chordata; class Mammalia; order Afrosoricida; family Tenrecidae; genus Nesogale; species Nesogale talazaci. The sequence continues at coordinate 20,747 of PVJH01003966.1, forward strand.
GATGTTAGATGGGCACCCTCATGCTGATGTAAACTTCTTTGCTGATGTACCAGGCAGGCATGAAGAATTGGGGTTTGGTACATGGTATTGCCTTGCAGCCTGCCCTTCCTTAACTGACAGGTCTGGGAGTGATCAAAACAATTTCAACTCATAATGAACTCCTGTCCATCAGAATATACCTGGACTCCACAAGACTTTCAATAGCTGACTCTTGGGAAGAAGGTCATCGAGTCTTTCATTCAACGAATTCCTGGGATTCAGATCATCCACTCTAGCTAGCAGACAAGTGTGGTAACTATTTGCACTCAGCAGGAGTAATTTTTAGATATTAACTTTACCAGGGAATGTTCATGCAAATTTATATTTTGATCTCCTACTTGTGAATTCTCTGGCTTTCTCGACACCCATCTTTGCTCCCTGTATCTTCCTATAAACTGTTTGCTTTGGAATCCTGGCTCAATATATGCTCCTAGGAGAACCTGATTCTAGAGACTAACCAGAGTTAGGTACATTAGAGGATTTTGTTCCCTGACCTTCGGGACTGTTTACGGAGATGACTTTGATCTAATCCAAGCCAATCAGGCTACCCAGGTCTTTCCCTGAAATGACAGCATGAAAGATGCTTCCTTTCCTTTGAGGTTCTTTAGCTTATGAAGTATCAACTGGTACTGCCCCTCCTTATCTTTCCCCCTGCCTGAAAAGAACTTTTTCTGAGAACAAAACCAACACGAGAAACTACGAGACTTCCAAAAGTTTGTTGGAAAATTCCATTATTTCTTACTTCTATCTCTCCATGGAGTTTTTGGAACACACTCAAACAGTGAAACATGTGAAAGCTAGAACTCAAGTAAAAAGGGAACCAGTGTAGAGGATGATTCCGATATTTGTCACTAAAATGAATGAGAGATAAGTTAGTAGTAAGGCAGTATTATGTCAACTGTGGAAAACTTGTGAGACCTAAGAAAAAAGGGCAGTTCCATTGAATTGAGTCTCTCACAGACTTCACTGAAAAGGCACACAAGTAATTTTTTTGGTTGAACTTACCCATTTTGGAAACTCTGATCCACCCATTCGTTTTTCAATAATAAGAGCCAATTAACTCCCTCCCACCATTTTAAAAGGCAGCTTGAGTTGAGTTTCTGATTTTGGAAATTGAAAACTCTGATTAAGTCCCAAATGAACTAGAAAATTCCATCTCAGTTTGCTCCGAATGCAGTGCTGGACAGCAGATACTAAGTTCTGTCGTCTCCTGGTTTCTAATATACATGCTAGAGCTGTTAGCTGTGAAAGACAGTCATGGACTCTGGTTTCTGAGTACTCTGACAATTGTTTATCTTGGGGTGTTTTTTTCTTTTATTTTCACACGTGTTGAGACAGGCTGCATTGCAAATTGGTTTGAGAACTGGGCAAAAAAGTCTAAAAAATCCTATTAGTTTTCTTCCTAGGTGAAAATTTTTGGAGGGTACAGACAAGTGCTCGCTGTGAGCAAAACACGATGGAGTGAAGATATTTGTCCAAATGAGGCAAGTGATTGCCTTCTATTTTGCTCTGTAAATTACAGGCTGCATTTTTTAATGAAGCAATTTCAAAAATGGTTTTGTGGCATTTTTCTCCCAGGGCTGAGGACCTAGACCCATCAGCTTTATGTCTGACAACCAGAAATTAAAACTCAGCCTAGTTAATGGGAGCCTGCTCAGGCCCATTTTATAGACTCTATTCAAGGAAGTGCAAACAGAAACCAGGTTACATGAAGATGGAAGGACAAAACCAATTCTATCCTCTCAATAAACTTTAATAATATCTAATCAGGCTGGCAGCAACATGTGAACAGAATGAAAAATTCTGAATTTTTAATTTTTCCACCATTATTAAGAAGTTAAGTATCCCAAGGGATTTGTTGATACCTTGTTTTTTAATCCCATTCCAATGTCTTCAAGTTAGAGCATTCTTTCAGAGCCCTGGTAGCAAAAATGGATAAGTATTCTACTACAAATCAAAAAGTCTAAGTTTTGAATCCACTGGTGACTCCGAAGGGGGAAAAAAAGGATCTGGAAATCTGCTTCAGTAATGCGGAAATCCAACTGGGCAATCACATTATGTCCTATCAAGACATGCTGAGTCTGAATCCAAATCCACTCAGTGGCATCCAGCCATATCAAACTATATGTTTGAGCCAGACTGATGCTGAATCCTGAGATGTTTCTACCCAATGGAAGATTCCAGGGCAAATAGTTATTGAGGTCATCCTTATTGACAAGGTGGCCTCTTCTGGAATGGTTTGTCAAGTGGTCACATCTTTCAGTTCAGTGCATATTCATGTGAAGTCCTTTTCTTAACAAACATATATATGTGTGTGTATATATACACATATATAATCACACAGTTCTAAAAGATACGTGTCATGGTTGCTACCTTTCTTCACTGGTCTCTTGAAACATTTCCTATTTTCATTAGTTGAATCTCTTTTTCAAGCTTTGATCTCCCTTCTGGTTTCAGTTTGGTAAGCCATTATGAAATATCTCTTCTCTGAAGGCAAAGGCACAAAGTATGCAGAGAAATAACTCTCATTAGCAACTGCAGTGACACAAGGACCAGAGGGGGCTGGAGAATAGTTTCCTTGCAGTCTGGTCCCTAGATGCTACTCTTGCCTTGGAAAACTTTAAAGAATTTTGCTAGGACTAGGGCTACAGCTAAAAAGAAACAAAGAATTTTGCTCTAGGTACTTCTGGCCAGCTGCAGTTATATGTGTTTATTTTTCTAAAAGTTTCTTGTTTACTAAATCAACTTTCCTTTACTATTATTCTTTTTCGCTTCCTATGATTAAGTCTTCCCAAAAACTTAATCTTAATCTAATGTAACAACCTTTCACCCCCAAACAGCCTGCTGTCTCATGTTGATTATAATGTATTATGTCCATCTATAGGTTTTCTGATGCTGAACTCTTTAGAGAGGCATATAGCCACCTCTTTCTCCTATAGAGGGGTTTGGGGGCTTTAACTGCTGACCTTGCTGCTCTTAGTCCAACATTTACCCATTCAGTCACCTTCCCCCCGCCCCCAAACAACTCACTGCCTTTGAGAGACTTAGGACTCATCACCACCCTAGAATGCCTGTTGGGGTTTCTAAGACTGAAACTCTTTAAGGGAGTAGAAAATGTCATCTTTCCCCAGGGGAACAGCTGATGGTTTTGAATAGCTGCTTTTGTGGTTTGTGACCTAATTCATAACCCACTGCCATGCCAGATGTAAATCAGGTGAGTGGAGAGGTTCTCTAGCAGCTAATTGATATAGTGGGCTACACCTTGGGCTGCTACCCATGAAAAGGTCAGCAGTTTGAAACCACCAGCAAATCTGAGGGAGAAGGATCAAGTTTCCCACTTCTGTGAAGATTTCCAGTCTCAGAAGCCCACACAGGCAGATCTATTGTCCACAGGATGGCCTATAAACATGTGAATATAACACATGCTCTTGAAATACATGTACTAGTCCACATGCACAAACATACATTTCAAAAAAAGACTAAGTAGGAATAAGGTAACGAAATTGAAATAGCCAGTTTCTTGGTCCAAATCAGTATTAAATGTTAAGATAGATCTGTTGGTAGGCTTCCTTGCTAGTGAATATTTCTGGAGATTTCACCGAGGGTGGGATCTCACCTAACTTCATTCTACACAGAAATTCGCTTTTTAGTCTGAATATAACTTTCTGTTAGGGTAGAGGTAAAAAGGGAATATGCATTAAAACCTATTAAATAAATAGGACCAAGTGCTTGGGGCACTACTTTTTTTAAACTGTAATTTTGAAGAGAGCAAGCCAATTGCAAAGAGCATTAGCAATGAATGGCCTTCAAGACTCAGGACGTTTTATGTCGCTGATTGTCTGATCCTTCCATTGGGAGAGGGTTACGTGAGGTCCTGCTTGAAGCGGTGCCCATAGCAGGGGGTAAAAGTGACTCAGTGGTTGCAGCCCCACAACAGTAAAATGCTTCTAGCAAGAGGAACTGTGTTTGAACTTGGCAGTCTCAGCAAAGCCCCAGCATGATTCAGGCTTAGAAAGTCAGTCTAGCTTTTATAGGCTGACTAATACTATCCCATGGGGCTTCTTCATGCTAGCACCAAAGAGGGGAATCAAGAGGGGCAACCTTTCCTGAGAGACAGGTAGCAGTCATGAATTTAAGCAAATGGTGACTGATGATGGCAAAGAATTGGGAGGAGTACATTTCATTATGTGTGCCAACCTTGCAATCTGACCTTTGGCAGGACATCTCTAGGCTTAATTTCTTCTCTCTCAAATATATTTCAACATTTACATAAATTTAATTCATGGAGAATTTTTACTTTTCTTCTTAATATTACCTAGCTCTAGGGAAAATTTTTATTTTTCCTTATAGTATTCAATTAATTGTCAGAAATCAACTGAACCCCACACTGTCATCAAGTGAATTCTGATTCCCAATGAGGATTTTAAGGCTGGAAATCTTTCTAGGAGGAGATTTCCTTCTTGTTGTTGCTGGGGTTGTTGTTTCCTATCTAGTGGCTGCTGGGTTTAAACCATCAGACTTGAAGTTAGTAGTCTAATGCTTGTTTATCAATACCACCAGGGCTCCTGAACTAAAGCATGGTTAAAATATGTAAAATTTGTTGGGGAATGCAACAAAGCCCCAATACCATTGAGGATAGATAGGGAATCTGATCTTTATTAATAAAATTGGGAACCAAAAGGAAAACCAAACCAAACCAAGCAAAACAAGAAACAAAAAAGAAGGGACTGAACCCCGGGGGCATAGTTATTGAGTGTGGGACTGTGGCCCACAGGCTTGGTGCTTCAAATCCAGCAGCAGCTCTCCAGGAGGAAGACTGGGTAGCTCCCACGACCACCAGAGGGCAGTTATGCCCCCCCCCCGTCCCCACAAAAAACTGGGAACCGATGCATGTAACCTTAATTTTTTTTGCAAGGGGTCCACTGGTTTAATAGCCTCCACTTGTCTTTATGGATTTGCTATGGATCTGAGCACATTATCTGGATTGAGGCTATGAACATAGACATGACATAATATTTACTTTTAAGAGATTTCCTTTCTAACTAGGGAGCTGGACAAGGTCATTGTGAATAAGTGTTTTAAAAGTTCCTATTCATGATATCATGTTGGAGCAGGAAAGAAGCAGCGGGGAACAGGGGGCTCAAGGGCAGGGAACAGTCATGGAAGGGTTTTCTAAATACTTGACTCCATATAAAATAAAGAAGCAAAGCCCCCCATAAAATGATTAAAAAAACCAAAGAAGCAAAGCCCCCAATAAAATGATTAAAAAACAAACAAATAAAGAAGCATGCCTATACACCAAAATTATTGCCTACAATTGATTCTGATTCACAGTTACTCCATGGGTTGCAGAGAGTAATGACTCCAGAGGTTTATCTTGCCAGCAGTATTCACGAAGTCACTCTGAGTCACGATAGACAAGATCAACAGCAATCTTTAAGGACATCAATTGTCATTTATTCACGGCACTATTGGATAAGCTTGAACCTTCCCCATTTAGATTAGTAGGCAAGTAAAATTAAGTGCTAAATAGGTACATCAGTTTTTCTTTAAATACTTATTGGGGCTATAGAAAAACAATTTCATTGATAGGGAGCGCTGGTGCCTCAGGGCTAAGAGCTCTGCTAACCCCAAACTAAGGCTGCAGACTCGCATCTCCTCTGCAAGAAAAAGGACCTGGATGTCTGTTTCCATAGACATTGCATCCTTGGAAACTCAATGGGACTGTTCTCCGTTGTCCTATTGAGTCTTGAGGGTTCGGAATCTCTTGGAGGCCAGTGGGTCTGATTTGTTTTCTCTTCTTTCGCTTATTGCACAGGGGCTGAAGGCAGAAATGTGCCATGTGGTGTTTCAGAGAAAAATTTAAAGCCAACGCTTTTATTAGAAAGCGAAAAAGGGAAATTTGTCACTGTTAGTAAGTCAATTTCAACCCCTAATGACCCCATGTGTTACAAAAGTTTTTCATAATTGTAGTCTTTTTAAAAGTGTTTTCTTTTTTCTTTTTTAGTTGAGATTTAATACATATAACATACAATTCAATATTTCAATCATGTCAAGCAGAATGTTGCCACCATCAGCTTCCAAACATTCTTTTTGTACATGGACTCCTTGACATTTTCTCTCTTTTACACTCCACCCCCACCATGGTACCCTACCCCCCTTGAGTCCCTTATTCTACTTGATGTGCCTCTGGGTTTACCACCCTGGATTTTATATACCAAAACAAAAGGAAGAGCATATAACACAGCACTAAGAGCGTGACCTCCATTGACATAACATCTCTGAGATATTCTCTTATATGAACAAACAAAAACCAAAGAAAACTTTACAAATCAAAAATCAGGTCCAGCCCACCTCATAGGGGATATCTACTGACAAAGTTGCAACTGTTCAGGTCAGATTTATGCATTTGATCTTCTATACTCCTATCTCCCAAGCACTCTGTATAGTGATCACTTTCCTCCCCTTTCTCAATTTTAGATTCGGGGAGTGAGTTCTCGGGAGTTGTCATGGTAGTCTTTATGGAAAATTTATCACTAGGGTTTTCTTCTGCATTACTGTTGGATGGGGTCAAACCATCAACCTTGACTTAGGTCATCTAGCACTAGCCAGAGTCTGCATCTAGGAGAACACTTCTAAGGCTTTACTACATCCATTATTTTTTCTGTTATAAATCGATCTCCCTTATGACAGCGTACATCTTCTGTGTTTCATTTGTTGTTATATTATTATCACCTCTCACAGAGCATGGGACACAGAGTATGTTTAGTAAGTGTATGGTGCCAATCAGAGAAGGCATAATTCAATGAAGCAAACTAACATGATCGGAGGTTTGCACAATTTGGAGAATCTGATGAGCTGAAGAGGAGCTTCAGGACCAAGCTAAAATGAACCTGGAAAAGCATGCAGATGGGAATGACAGAATATCTTCAAATTCTCATACCAGATTGAACATCAGTACTACAATATATACATATGAATGCTTATAGTAGATTGATCATAAAGTATGTTCAAAAGATTCATTTTCTACCCTGAGGATAGTATGAGATTTCGCTCTATCAGTCTACCATCCAGGTTGTAATTAAGTCATTGAGTCTGTGGCCTGTATTTATGATTACAATATATGATCAAGGATTATAAACACCAGAAAACTGTATTATCACCCTGTCTAATTATCACATTAAGAGAATGACAGCAGAGAAGTGTTTCATCTCTTACTAGAAAGAAGAAATCTGACAGAACCTGGGAGTGCACTTTGATGTTGGATTTGTGTATGAAAGTATCAAAGACTGAACCCTTTTCAAACAGAACACCCCATGCTGGTTTTATCCAGGCAGACAATTTTCTGTTCTGCCGCCATGTTGTTCTTTGAAGTAGCATTGTCTAGAGTTTGATATTAGGATATAGTTTTTGAAAGCAGAGCAATGAATTGTAAGAAAGTGAAAAAGTGTCACAGAAACTCTAAGCTAGCAGCAGGTACTCTGAAATGTAGTAGCTTTTTGTAGGACTCCAGCATTAGTCTGAACAGCCAAGATCAACCACTGGTCATAAAGTGTGGCCCAGTATCATCAAGATAACCCAAGAAATGCAATTTCCTAGGAAACACTCCAGACACACAGAATAAGGTATTCTGGGGCAGAGGACAACTATGCATGTTTTACTTGTCCTTCCAGATGATTTTAATGTATACTAAATTATTGCGCTGCTGGCATAGAATTACCCAACAGCTGGATCTCATACATCTGCTCTCCTTCTCTAATCCGATTGGCTCCATCTCTAGCATGCCTTCTATAACTATTCCAATACATTTGTAAACTCAGTTTTCTGAATAATTTGTTAGTTAACTATGTTCTGGGTCATACTGCTCTGTAATTGCTTCATATATGCTAATTGGACTTTTTTTAACAGCCTATAATCTTCATAACAATAGATCTTTTAGAACTATACACAGGGTCAGATTTCCTGATAAATAGGTAAGCATGGGGTTGTTTGCACATACAAACTAATCTAGAGTGAATAGCTTCGTATTTTTTCATGAAAGAAAAGATTATGTTTTTTGTGTGTGGTTGATATCTGTCTATCTTCCAAGGTCACAGCACCTACCTACAGAATTAAAACCTCTTTTCCAATTTAAAGCCCTTGACAGGGAGAATATCCACTAAGGAGGGTCAGCAAGGCTCACTTAAACTTTTTTTGATTGCTCTGCAGTGAAGAGTTTCAAATGTTTTTCACCACAGCATGTACAGATTAGTAATTAAGCATAAGTAAGCCCAGGCTTACCCTGTTTATTGGCTAATCCATCTGTGATTATATCTTTTTGGCTGCATAAACAGGGAATGATCAGAAGTAGACTCTCAATACTTGTTGGTTTACTGGCAACCTCCATAATGGAACCCTTAAATGATTTTAAGTAAAGATAATGCTAGAGAAAACAACTTCATTTTATTCTCTCTTTAATCAATTGTGAAGAAACCTCAAGTAATTCTTGATAGAATATCCCTCAGGTTTATAATCAGGAAAATGCAAAAGAGAAAATAAACATCCCTGAAACAAACCTCTGTCGTACATAGCCCATCTATGAGATAAAGGCGCTCCACATTCATGCTTTAGCAGTAAAGGCTCATGACAAAAGAAAATATAAATGAACAATATTCATGCTTTTTTCAAGGAGGTGTGCATTCCAATTAATTTTTTGTTTTACAATTGTTAAGAAAACCTTGAGACAACAGTTTAAACTTGCATACATTGTTTGACCTCTTTGTGGCTTGCTTGTCTTAATTTAAAAGTGAACACAGCAATCTTTATCATGTAGAATAATTTGAGAATTAATTTAAATATGCAAAGTGCAAATTAAAGTAAATTTACAGAGTGCGCAATGCAGGCATGAATCCATGAAGCTCATTATTATTCACCTTTCTGAATGGCATAGCAATGTGGAAGGGAGTGTTTTATCAAGAAGCGGTTGCTTATAAGGAAAACTTCCCAAGCCAATCCAACTCAAGACCATTAGTCCAGTACTAGTCCATAAGTTCAATTCTTGTCCATAAATCTCTCATTGGACTCAGAGAGCCACTTGCAAGGATGCACGAACACATGCCAGTGGGTACAAAGTTTTATGGATTTAACAGCTGTGGGCACATCTCCAGGGCCCACATAGGCCTCAGTGTGGCTCTGGCAGCTCTGAGTGACTCAACAGCTGGAGGTGAAGGCAGAGAAAGAGGGGGAGGGTCCTAGGATCCTCCTTATGAGAAGGCCACACCCACAAGGAGGTGTCCTCAGGCTGATGGACAGGCTAGACTATACCCTTACACTTTTATATATTCATACTGACACAAAATTATGTACCTGCCACAGATACTAATCTTTCCTTTGCCTTTGGATTATATGATTTACAAATCTTTGGTGACTCATGATGGTGTTCTTCTTCCACATGGATTTGGTAGACATTTCACTTAGATAGCTGCTTGTTTGGAGGCAAACCTTTAAGGCCCCAGATGCTATTTTATCTGATAGTTGGGGACCATCTAATTATTTGGCCACATTTTGCTTTAACACCAGTATCTTCTCCCAGTTACATACGTTTATTAGTCTCACTAGGGTGTTTCTCCAAAAGTGTTTCTATGTAAATCTGCTGGGTGAGTTACATTCAAGACAGAGGCATCTGCTGAGAAGGTTGTGATGATTCTTATTTGGGTAGGTGATTGCAAAGGGGTAATCATAAATTTTCTCAATGATTACAGGATGATCACAGGGGTCTTCTTAGGAAGAAATTTTAAGAAAAATCAAAATCATACTGGTGTGAAAAAGGCCAATATTGCAGAATACTTTTTCCCATCATGAGAAAGCACTTGCTATTCTTTGGCAATGCCAAGGCCTATCCTTTGAGGATTTCACTGAGACAGCCTACCCACTCTACCTGCACAGCTTCGATCTTGTTCTTCCAGACTTCTTTTCATTCCCCCCAATAAAAGAATGTTCTAAAAGACAACTAGTTGACTCGTCCCTTGAAGATTTCAAAAGTTTCATTTTGACATGGTGCAATCAAAGAGTGCAGAATTCTTCAAGGAAAAGTTAGGCAAAGGGAACACTTGCCTTTAGAAATGTGTAAACCTAGATGGAGGAGACATGAAGAAATGGGAGCTTCACTTTTAGAGATTTCTGTTTAATAATGGCCTCTATAATTTTGTAGAGGCCTCTTACTTACCTTTGTACAATAATGTGGATCTGAGCTCTAGAGACAAAGAGAAAATGAGAAAGAGATTCTTCATCTACCTTTCTCTGCTTACAATTTGATAGGACCTCTTAGGATTATAAACAATGAGAGAGGTTGAACCAAGACATTGTCTTTTGAGAAGCCCACAAAGGGGCTCTAGCCATCACAATGGAGTTCATGGTTTCTACTGTGCGTGCAGCAAATCAAGAGATCAATAATCATATTTGGAAATGTAATCTTCCAACGTGAATACATTCAAAGAAGATTGCTTGAGTTGAATTTCATTGAAATATTTCATGGAACGCTGCCAGCCTGTGGCATAAGGAAGGGGTCTGAGCACTGTGCTCTTCTCTGAGATCCTGGCAACCAATCAGAGACGATGTCTGTGAGCTCCAGAGAACTACCGCTCACTCTGCATCAACAGAGAGAAACTCGCCAAGCTTCTGTTGTCAGACATGGTGCTCCCCAACGAAGCAGCTCTTTCAAGCCTGACCACACTGCTTTTCTTTAAGCCTCCTCCTTCTCTAGAAAGTCAGAGGGATGCTCAGGCAGACAAGTGCTGAAGCCACATCAAAGAAGACAGGGATCAGGGCCGGGAGGCATTTCAGATTCTGTGAATCAATAAAAGCTGCTTTTCAAAAAGCCAGTTTTATGTTTCATGTTGATGTCCTGACATAGATTAAGAATGGAAATAGTTTGTTTCCTATTGCAGAAATTGTGGGGTTCTATTAGAAGCTCTGTGGGAATTGGGAGTCTTTGGATATGGGTTTAAAACGCAATCATTTGACACATTTGTTTGTGACTAGTTAAATTAAAATTGGGGCCGTTGTTTCTAAAAAAAACTTGGTTGTTCAGAAGGAATATCTTGCTCTACAGTTTTTTTATTGAAATTCCATCAGAATTCAACATGCCTGAGGAGCAAAGGCCTTGTGGGGAAAGCCTGTAGATGGGCTGCAGGGGCCAAAGAAGGCAGCAGACAGATGTCCGAAGCCTCAGAACTCGATAGGTGGACAACATTATACACACTCAGGAGAATGACTCCTCTTTAGGCTGCATTAAAAACTAAGTACATACTCTAATATTGTAGTAGTAAGCACAGGCAATTCTAGCTGTAAGGAGAGGGGGTTTCATTGAACCATTGTCTTTTCTGCTTCTTGTGAATGTAAACTGTGAACCAGTCACTGTCCTAAGATTTTAAATGGGTTACCTCATTAACAGTCAAAACTTTTCTGAAATTATTAGTGTGATAATTATCACAATTTTATAGAGGAGAAATATCAAGTATAAAGTAAATAACTAACTTAAATTGATATACACATTGTAGAGTAGAACCAGGCTTCCAACCAAGTCTACTGTTCTTATGACTCTGCAACAGTCTCTTCTATTTGTTCTTACCATTAAAAAAAAATCCAATCACAACTGACCACCTCCCAACAGCCAGCACTTGTTCGAGTGTAGCTATGCTCAAAAGAAATATAACGCAAGCTACCTAATTAATTTCAAAATTTCCAGCAGTCTTATTAAAAAGACGAAATGAAGAAGGTGCAGTTTTATTTAATCTTATATTTTGTTTAACTGGAGGAATTTACCTGTTCCTATCACTTCTCGATATAACTGTGATATTTTACATTTTTCCTAAGTCCTTGAAATGTATCACATCTCTTATAGTTATGGCACAGCTGAATTCAAATTAACCACATTTGAAGTGCTCAATACTCACATGTGACTAGTGGCTACCTTTTTGGACAGGTATTCAGGACACAGCATGAAATAACACAAAACAATAATTAGCCTTTGTGAAACTTAAGTTCAAAATCCTAAAGGGACACAAAAGAGAGATCAAGATGGCTGAAACACACAAAGCAAGAAATGACAGGTAAGGAGGACTTACATTAGGCAGGGATATAAAAGTTATAAGAACTTTGAATTATTTTTTAATAAATATTTTTATTAGGGATTCTTACAGTTCTTATAAGAATACATACATCAATTGTATCAAGCACATTTATACATATGTTGCCATCATCCTTTTAAAAACATTTTCTTTCTATTTAAGCCCCTGATATGAGCTCCTCTTCCCCCCCTTCCACCCTCAGCCTCCCACCCACATGAAAACCCTTGATAAATTATCAATTATTATTAGTCTCATATCTTACACTGCCTGCCATCTCTCTCTTCACCTCATATTTCTGCTGTTTGTCCTTATGGGAAGTGTCCGCCTTTTCCCTCACCTTCTGCCTACCCTCATGATATTGCTACCCTCTGGGGGGTACTGTTTCTGGGTGGGGGGAGTGTAATCTGTCCTGGATTCCATGTGTTGAAAGCTCTGTACCAGTGTACATGCTCCAGTCTAGCTAAATTTGAAAGGTGGAGATGGGGTCAAGAAACTGGGGACAAGGAAGCATTTAAGACCTAGATGAATATTTTGTGTTTTGTCGGTGAAATACTGCACCCTGGTTGACTCTTCCCTTCAATGCAACCCTTCTGTGAGGAAACATCCAATTGTCTACAGATTGGTTGTCTACAATTGGTTGTCTAATTGTCTACAGTGTTGGTTCTCCACTCTGGTCCTCTTTTTTGAATCAAGATGATTATTTGTTTTGGGTGTTCTGATGCCTAATACCTGATCCTGTCGACACCCTGTGGTCACACAGGCTGGTGTGTTTCTTCCATGGGCACTTTGTTGCTTCCTTGCTAGATGACCGCTTGCTTATCTGCTAGTCTTTAGGACTCCACATGCTATATCTTTTAATAGCTGGGCATCATCAGCTTTCTTCACCTCATTTGCTTATGCGCCCATTTTGTCTTCCGTGACCACAATGGGAAAATGAGCCTCACAGAATGTTGGGCTACTAGCACAAAATGTTCTTGCATTGAGGGAAGTCTTGAGTAGAGGCCCAATGCCTGTCTGCTACCTTAATACTTACCCTATAAATATATGTATCTAGACCTATATCCCTATTGTTACACATAAATATTTTTATATATGTACATGTCTATATTTATACCTCTATAGATATTTTTACTTCCTAATTATGGTCTCTATTTCCTTTACTCCTCCTGTCCCACTATCATCTTCAGTCGGCTCTCAGTAATTCCTCTCAGCTGTATTGTGCTTGTGCAACACCCACCAGGCAACCTATGCCCTCCTCACCATCAATTTTAAATCACTTGCTCCCATGTGGCTCCCCCTCCACTTCCCCCATTTCCCCTGTCCCATTTCTCCCTGGAAACTTTGGTCCCATTGTTTTCTCCTCAGGGTTGTTTATTCTGTCTATCTTACATAGAAAGACATGGAAAAAACAAAACAAAATAAAACACCTATAGTTCCAGGTCTGTCTGCTAACCCTTATGAATGTTTTCTGACTGAGTCTGACTTTGAATTTTAATAGAAGCGTTCTATGATATGACTTAAACAAGTTAGCTAAGATGTTGAGTTGGGTTGACATAAGAGGTTTAAGTAGTACATGAGCTTCAAGGGCAGTTAAAAAACAGTTGCAATTATTCAAGTGAGATAAATGATAGCTTTCAATATGGTAACGATATTGGAGGTGATTAAATTTGGTTGGATTCTGGATATAGTTTAGCATATAGTTCAAGTACAGGGGGAAAGGGAACACTAAGTTCTTGCTTATTAAAGTATGGAAACTAATGTCACACCTGTAAATACACTAATGAGGATGATTTTATTTTTTTCATTTCTTGAACCATTTCTTTCAATACTTTTTCCTATAAATTAAAGGCAGTCACTTTGGGAAGTTTCATGATAATTCACTCATTTATAAAATGCAAATAATTTCTATTTGGTGGAAAAGAAGTTCTAAAGATTATTGAATGCTGTCCTGTTTGGCATTTGTTGACTGATTATCTAGCCTAACAATCTTATTCTGCCATTCCTTTATGGCATTGCTTTTAAGTGTTCAGATGCTCATATACTTTCTATATCAGGTTTTTGATCAGTGGCTTTCTCAATAGAAAAGTTGATCAATATCTTTGACCCATATACTAGTCATGTATATAATATTTTGAACAATCATTCTTTGATATTAATGACAAGAACTTGTATTAGCTTCTAATAAACTTATGTATACATTCACACAAACAAGTGATAACCACCTCTATTTCTTTCATACTTCCCTCTCTTCTCCAATCCCTCCTTTCTCTGACTACATCCATTCTCTAACTTTACCCTAAGTTCTACCCTATCTTTGAAAGTCTTTTTACTCTTTCATTGGTCATCAGGGTACATAGATCAGGCTAGTTTCTGATACCCCTATCCTTCTGCAGGTTTGCCCTTCATTGCATGTTTTCTGCAGCTCAAAAATGACCAGCTCATTCAAATGTCTTCATCTTCTGCTCTAAATCCAAGGTCATGGTACATGCTGAACTATTTCAACAGCTTCCTTTCTCATGTTTCTGCCTCTGTTCTGGGGCCAACTCCGACGACTGCCAGAATATTCCTCCTAATAAGTGAATCTTTCCATAACACTTGCCTTCTCAAAACCCTTCACTGGGTTTACCTTCTTTTCAATTACAAATCTGGCTCCTTTGAAGCACACACAAAGTATGTAAAATATGGTTACCACTAAGTTTAAGCCCTGCCATTCCCTCTATTGCACAAGATACCACAGAAGGACTAAGCTACTTTAAGTTCTTCAAATAAAAGTTTTTTTTAGCCTTTTGACCTTGGTTGTGTTGCCTCCTTTGCATTGCTGCACATCCAGCTTCACTGTGATGCTCCCACTACCACTTTGAGCTGGGAGAAAAGAAAGAAAGAAAAAAAGACTGGTTCTTCAAGTTCTATCTCAAAGGTGACTTACTCTAAATCAGTGGCTCTCAACCTTCCTCAGGCTGTAACCCTTTACTACAGTTCCTCATGTAGTGGTGACCCCTGCAACCATAGAATTATTTTATTGCTACTTCACAGCTGTAACTTTGCTATGGTGATGAATTGGGTGACTGTTGTGAAAGAGTCATTTGACCCTCAAGGGGGTCACAACCCACAGGTTGAGAACTGCTGCTGAAAATAAAAAATCTAATACCACCGTGTTGAATCAGACTCATAGTGACCATATAGGATAGTGACCAGATAGGATAGGATACCATGCTGCTTTTGAAGTCCTTAAACATTTCCAGAAGTGACAGTCTTATTTTTACCCCCATTGTGCAGAAAAAACTGCTGCTTTTGTGATTGGGATTTCAATTTGTATTTTACTACACCATTAGGAAGATCTTATTGAGATTAATCATCAAGTACAGGTCTGCTGTAACATGCCCATGAAGCATTGCCCACTTTCTAAATATCTTGTAGCAATTATTATAGTCATAATTGATTATATCTCGATAGGCTTTCAGTCCCTGACAATATTCCACTGCTATGAACAGGGTTTTCCGCGGTCTTAGCCATGTAGTGTCCATATGCCAGGCTGTTAGCTGCTAGCTTAGCAGTTTGAAACCAGCAGCTGCTCCTTGGAGGAAAGATGAGACTCCTGTGCTTGCACAGACTTACAATCTCAGACACCTGCAGGAACATCTCCGTCCTTCATATGGAATCTCCGTGAGTTGGAATTTATGCAATGGCAGTGGGTTTTTTGTTTATTTGGGTTTCAATTCCTCCAATGTAGGCAGGCTATTCCTTATTCATACCATCTTCATCATCTGGAAGCTCTGCTTAAACCTGCCCATTTTGGGTAACCCTGTGGGTTGGCCAGAGCTTCCAGGATCATCCCAACATACAAGCAACAAGACATTCTGACAAAAAAAGTATGACAAACACAAGTGCTTCTCATGGAAAGAGCATCCAAGGATCAATTGACACACTGTGTTGAAAAAAACCCACCACATAAGACCACTTCAAAGGGTTGAAAAGGAAAGATATTACTTTGAGGTCTAGATGCACCTTCTGCAGACCCTGGCATTTTCAATCACCTCATCTGCATGCTAAAGAAGGAAGACCAAAGGAGCATTTAAATGATAGTGCTGGAAAGAATATTGCAAGTACCATGGACTGCCAAGGAAACAAGCAAATCTGCCTTGGGGGATGTACAGCCAGAATGCTCCTAAACACGAGGTGGTGAGACTTTATCTCATAGACTTCGGCTATGTGGTCAGGAGACACAAGTCCCAGAGAGCGACATCATGCCTGGAAAAATAATGACACAGTGAAAAAGAGGGAGACCCTATAATGAGCTCAGATGAAAAGCAGTTGTGAGGATGGCCTACGACTGGCCCATGCTCCATTTTCTTGTACATAAGGGTTACTGTTTATCAGAACCAGCTTCGTGACCTCCAAGAACAACAGCATCATGATGTAGGCAGACTCTGAGTCGCACCAACAGTTAAGCTTTCAACGATTAGCTAGAAAGTGGTGAATTGAAATCTACTAAAAGGTACCTTGGAAGACATGCATGATATACATACTATATACATGTCTACATAGGAGCCTTGTTGGTGCAGTGGATTAGGTGTTGGGTGGTTAATCATAAGGTCACACTCCAATTCCGTCAACATCACCTCATGGCAAAAGTTGAGGCAGTCTACTCCTCATATAAAGGTAGACCGTCTTGAGGTCTCTGGAACAAGTCTAATCTGCCTCTATTTGTTGTTGTTGTTGTTGTTGTTGTTGTTGTTGTTGTTGTTAGGTTCCACGGAGTCAGTTCAGACCCGTAGAGACCCTACACACAACAGAATGAAACACTACCCAGCCCTGCTCTCTTCTCACAATTGTTTTATGCATGAGCCCAATGTTGTAGGCACCGAGTCAATCCATCTCCTTGAGGGTCTTCCTCTTTTTCACTACTCCTCTACTTTACCAAACAAGATCTCTTCCTCCAGGACTAGAGACTGATCTCTCCTGAGAACATGCCCAAAGTATGTCAGGCCTCCAAGGAGCACCCTGGTAGTATTTCCTCCAAGATAGGTCAGTTTCTCCTTTTAGCAGTTCATGGTACTTCAAGCGCCCGCGCGCGCGCGTGTGTGTGTGTGTGTGTGTGTGTGTGTGTGTGTGTGTATACGTTGCCTTCATATCAATTCACACTTATGGCCATCCTATGTGCATCAAAATAGAACTGCACACAGCACAGGGTCTTTTTTTGGCTACTTCTCTTTGGAATTAGTTTGCCAATCCTTTTTTTTCTGAGGCACCTCCAGGTATACTTAAGGAGTCAACATTTCATTCAGTACTTCTCGGTGTGTGTGTGTGTTTTTTTTAATCTCTGCGTTTTAATGGTTGTTCTTCAGACAATTCTTTTTTTTTCCCTTCTGTTATTTATTTTAGTAAGTTTCTATCCCTATGTGCTACTGAGATTTATGAATCTTGACCCCGTTTTGTCACTAAATCTGTACATTTCAAAGATCACTGACTTGGCCCTTCCTCCGCTTCCAATGGCAGGTCTCTTTCTGGGAATGTGTGCACTAGATTTCACTTCTCTGCCCCCTACCCACACCCACCCCCCAGCTCCTTGAGTATTTTTCTGCTGGCCTGTGAGAAATTATATATTATATTATATATTGACATGTCATGGATTATTTTATCCAGGATTTATGGATTATTTCTTGTGTGCATCCTTTGGTTATGGGATACTTATCCTGAAACAGAAACTTTCAAGTTGTTTCTTCAAAAGAGAAGCAAGGATGCCTGAGGAGAAAAGTGCATAAAATCCTAGAACCTAAACCATCCAATCCAATAGAGGGTCTGTGAAACAAAAGTCAGCTTTCATCCCAGATTTTCCCATATTGTTTATATCCCTGAGAGTATGGCGCAATGGAGTTCCCTGTTTTCCATGACCTCTATCGTAGGGAATAAGTGGAAAGGAATCTTAATCTTGTGTGGAGTATCAGAAAAGTGATGTAGGTGGGAGAAAGCACAGAGAGCTCCAAAAGATCCAGGGGCAGACAAGAACAGGCGAGAAAGACTAACCAGCAGATTTTCAACTCAAGTCACCTCTGCTCTTCCTACGGATAATTCCACACGACTTCACAGCTCCCCAGCGAATGTGGCTTCGTCATTCTATGTCTAGTCAATTTCCCACACGTCGACTAGTGTGTCTCACTCTTGTCAATACTGAGGGTCTCCCCTCAAAAGGCTTTGCCTGGGAGTGAATATCTACTCATAGCCACCTGCTAGAGTCGAGGAGCAGTCCTCTGTTGAGTTACCAGGCTGGCGTCTTTAGGACCAGCTTTACAGGAGCTGAGAGTTCCAGCTCTGACCCCCCGAGTGCTCATGGGGTTAGCAGGTCAATGGCTAGGCTTGACAAACCACACAAACCTACAGCTCCTAAGTCAATTCCGACCAGGAGAGATCCTCTAGGACAGAGTACAGGTGCTGCTGTGGAGGGTTCCCCAAGCGATCTCTGCGCAGGGGAGCAGACAGCCACATCCTTGTCCAGTGAAACAGCTGGTGAGGGAACACATACCCACCCCTCCCCACCTCACAGCACTCAACTTCCTGAGGGAAAAACTTGCACTTGCCTGCTCTTCACTTACCCCCTGATTGGTATTTTCACTTCCCTATAATATTTTTCTACTTTTCTATGACATGTTGTCCCTAATTTGAGGAGATAGGTTAGGATTAGCAATTTATGGAAACGTTCAAATATCTTTCCATTCCGTTCATCCAGGAACTTTTAGATGCTTCTTCCTATGTGAAAACAGAGATTTTTTAAAATTAATTAAAACAGCACTTAATTTCTTTGAAACTGTTCTCTCCTATATTTCTTATTTTTCTTGACCTTGGTGGGTACAGGAAGAATTGGAAGTGGAGAGGGGAATGTAGTGAGCTAGTTTTAAGCTTTGTTGAAGGAGGCCTATGAGCCCCATGGTAGACTCTGCAGCAGCCCCACTGAGTCCCTCAAGGCCACTCGGGGGAGAGGCAACTAAGGATACACAAGAACTGATCTCGTTTGCTTTCTCCTTTTTTTTTAGTCTCCAAGGGTGACAACCCAACTAAAATTCTTCCTCAGCTGAAGGATTTAAGGCTTAGGCTCTAGTTCATTATCAAGGTGATTTTCCTCAAGTGCTTTACTACAACAGTGGCAGACAAGGTTGTGCAGCAGCATACATAATATCACATCCAGCAAGAGAAGTCAGAGGTTGTTGATCTCTTCAGCTGTGTGTGATGTTCCTTGTCTTCTAATAAAATTAGCCCATTCCAACCCAAGCCCCTTAATGATCAAGAAGTTGGGGCACTCAAGAAGTATTTTTTCACAAGCTAAAACCAATATAATAAATACACTAGTGATTGAATAGCTTTACTGTAATTTCCCCCCCTCTGATACACTGTTGAGATAAAATAATGATATTGTCATCTCCTTATTGTAAGAAATAGATATATGGTACCCAGCCATCAAAAGATATAGCATCTGGGGTCTTAAAAGCTCAGAGATAAACAAGTGGTCATCTAGCTGTGATGTAACAAAGCACAAATAGAAGAAGAACACCAGCCTGTGTGATCATGACGTGCCTATGGGATCAGGTATGAGGCATCGAAGATTCAGAACAAAAAATCTTATCAATAGCTGATCTAATTTGCTGTCTCTTTCTTTTCTTTCTTTTTCAGTCTGCTATAGTGACAATCCAACAATAATACTTCCTCAGCTGGAGGATGTATGACTTAGACACTAATGCATTATCAATGTGATTTACCTCCAATGAGGAAATTTTCCTCAAATGAGAGAGCACAGTGGAGACCCAAATTCCATATGTTGACAGTTGGACAGCCCCTTAAAGAAGGGTAACGGGGAACAGACAAGCCAGTCAGGATGCAGTATAGCACCAATAAAATATACAAATGTCCTCTAGTTCTTTAATGCTTTCTCCCATTCACTATTATGACCCCAATTCTACCTTACAAATATGGGCAGAGTGTACACGGGTACAGCAAGCACTCACAACACAGGGAATCCAGGACAGTTAAACCCCTCAGAACCAATAATGAGAGTAGTGATATCAGGAGTGGAAGTGGAAGGTTGGGGGGATTGGGGTGGGGAGAAAAGGGGAACTGATCACAATGATCTACATATAACCCCCTCCTCAGAGGAAGGGGTGGACAAAAGAAAAGCAGGTGATGGGAGACAGCAATTAGTGTAAGACATGAAAAAATAGCTTATTCATTATCAAGGTTCATGAAAGAGGGAGACTTGGAGAAAGAGGGGAAAGGAGCTGACATACCATGGGATTGAGTACAAAGAAAATGTTTTGAAAATGATGATGGCAGCATACCGTATATACTCAAGTATAAGCCTACCTGAATATCAGTCAAGGCACCTAATTTTACCACAAAAGCTGCATTAAAAATGCGCTGAAAAGCTCAGCTTATACACAAGTATGTAAGGTATATACAAATGCGCTCAAAACAGTGGATGTATGTATAGATTGTGATAAGAGCTGTGGCAGGCCCCAAGAAAAATTATTTTTTTTAAAAGAAAAAGAGAAACAGATATGACTCACTTTAAACTTCTGTTCATGTTTTCTCATCTCTTGTTTCTTAATGAGCTCTGGTAGTATTATTGATTAACTGCTGGACTACTCACTGCATGGTTGGTGATTCAAATCCACCAGTCAGAGAGAGAGAGAAAGGTGAGGCCGTCTGCCCCCATGAATATGTGTAAAGCCTCAGGTGCCTGTGAGTCAGAATTGACTCAGTGGAACAGGACTTGGTTTTGACTTTGGTTGTCTCTCAAAAATTACTTTTGCTTATATGCTACATAGTCCTCTAGTCTCAAATCTAAACCCTTCTGTCCACTCTATGATTCATGGGTACATTTGAATTCAGTCATGTTTCAAACAGATGCCAGCTGCCTATCCTCAAGCAAAAAGCTAAGTTGCTCTGTCACATCATACCCCATCAGCTGTACTTCCAAGTACTCCCTTTACCCTTCAACATGTCGGCCTTGGCTATCAACAAGTGTCACCAAGACAGACAACTGTGTGGGCTTTGATAACTGGTGTATTCCTACTCATTTGAAAAGTGTCTACTACACTGTGGGCAAGCAATAGACAACAAATGGATAAATGCTTCTACATTATAGTTTATTTGAAGATTATCCATTATGCTTACACCTGTTAAATATTTGTTATTTTCCATTTTAATTCCATACTCATCTTGATTCCATACACTTTAGAAAGCTCAGGGCTGAGCCCCGGTGCCGTAAGTGGTTGAGTGCGGGACTGCGGCCCTTGGCTTGGCGGTTCAAGTCCAGCAGCGGCTCTCAGGAGCAGCGCTGGGTAGCTCCCACAACCACCAGAGGGGAGTGATTGCCCCCTACCCCCCCAAAAACCCAGAAAGCTCATATGTTAGCGGCAGAAATAAGATGGTAAAATATGTTATCATATTACATTTTCCTCTTCATTTACATTATTTAAGAGTGACTGTTAAAGAAAAATACTACACATCATGTCTCTTTTTTTGGCAACCAACATCCTGTTTAGATGATTGCAAAATTATGTACAGTGATATGAGCACTGATTCAGAGTGAGGAATTATAATTCTAGTTCTTTCATAAATATGTGACCCTGGTAAAGTCACTTGGGTTACTTTTAAGGAGACTATGCTTTGAAGAAATATTTTTCTTTACCAAGACATTAAATAAAATATGGCATGTGAACACAGAATTGTCTGGTATTAAAACAATAATCATAAAACATAATTGCAGTTTATTAGAGAATCATGAGTTATGCATTTTCCAAAATGTTTTCATATGCTTGTTCTTGATTTACACAATGGTCTGATAAACATCTTTAATATTAAGTTCCTATGAATCATGAAATTCTCTCCAACCAAGTGTCAGGTTAATAAATATCACCCTGTAGCAGAAATACAGTGGTTTAATGGAATTGTTCAAATTTGTGTTTTCTTAAATGGCAGGACATAGAGTGGTCAGCTTGTCCTTTTGCTTTTTGGCACTGTGGTGCTTTTTCTCTTGTCCACATGCCTATTCAATGGCACATATAAGTTAATGAATGCAATTTAGTCTTCCCTTAATACTTCACTTTGGGTAAGAAACACATTATTTCAAGTATGGTTTCCTCAAGAGCCAAGTGCACTGCATTACTTCAAATGTACTTTGTAACATCTTTTTGATTAGTTTTCAATTCATTTCATAGGGGGCAGTGAATTATCTACTGTGGCTCTTCTAGCCAAAGCCTCTAACTCCCATTAATCTTTCCCATGATGGATCTGATAAGAAGGTGGGATACGATTCACCTGTGAGTAACTGTGACCAGGATTCCCTGGAGTGTCATCTCACTGGCACATCTTAAAATAAGCCCTGAGAGAAGCAGGAGGGGGACATCTCATTACCAGCGAGATCCAGGAGCGGAGTTCATTCTCTGGACCCCAGATCCCTGCAGCAGTAAACTCTGGAGATCCAGATAACAGCTGCAGTAGAGGAGCAATGGCAGAACCAAGAGACAGCGCAGGATGGACTCCAACTCATGGAGAAGCTTGAGTGTTATTTTACAGCAGGCTGGCTTTCAGAGTGGGATATCTCTGGATGCTTCATTAGGGAAGTTGAACTTGCTGACTCAAGGAAAGAAGATGAGCTGTCTTCGGACTGAAGCTTACCGGTGTGGGGTCTTTTGGGCACTGAGCTCAGGGAGCTTGGTTTGCTTGACCTGAAATGAATGTCTCTGGTTGAGACTTCCAGTGAAGTGCAATGCCCCTTTGGCACTTATCAGACCTGATACTTTGAAGCACATCCCAGTAAGAAACTACCCTGAGCATTCTCACTAATAATACAGTTTGTTAACTTTCTTCTTCAACCCATTAATCATGAATAACTAATTAATACCATGCACATTTTATGTCTCTTACCACCTTACCTGCCACAATTGCCAACCACCACTGAAACTATTCTGACTCATAATGGGTCTTGTATAAGTTTTGCGAGACTAAATTTTTATCAGAACAGTCTCATTTTTCTTCTGTAGAGTGACCCATGGTTCTGAACAACCAACCTTGCAGTTAACAGTCAAATGGCTTCCCAGAAAGCATCAGAATAATGTACCCACTTTCTCTTAGCTATCATTTTGATCAATGGTTCAGTAAAATGGAACATGTCATGTAATGAGTACCTAGTTATTATTAAACAGTGAGAGTGGAAGACATTGAGCAGTTATAATTGGTTTTGATTTTGTGTTATACTTTTTGTTCTTAGGACTTTGGTGCCTTAAAATTAATGGCATACTGTGTCTTTCTTAACAATATGATTATTTTTATTTTATCATTTATGTATACAACTCAGTGATCTTGAATATATTCACAAATATTTCAAATAATTTCCTGAACTCATTTAAGAATAATGTTGTTACCTCCAAAAGAAACTTCATGCATTATAACTTATTATTCACCAATGTTCCTCTTTTACTCAGTTCTGAAGGTTTATCTGTTCTGGGCAAAGTAATGAAATCATATAATATTTTTCATTTTCTAGCTAGTAGTTTCTACACAGCATAAGGTTTTCCTGGTTCATACATGTTATAATACATTTCAGAGGGCATGTAGTTCACACCTCCTGAATCTACATATCTGTGTATCTAGTTTTCTATAGAACATCTGTTTTGAATGCCTCAAGATATTTCAAATTAATTATCTCTCAAAAAAAATTCGATGGGCAGCTTCTTTCCATCCTAACAGCCTTCCACGTCACATACATTGCAGCTCCTAACAAACTGATCACCCCACCTGGTCTCCACAGACTGTGTGAGAACATCCTCTGAACGGAGTCTGGGTTCAGTGGCTACCTTTCAGAGAATGCCGGCTTTTAGATCATTTGAACTGCTGCACCGGATGCCCAACCCCAGTCAGGAAGAGATCCTGAGATGGGACCCACATGTCATAGGGATGACCGATGGCTTATGGCCAGGAGGTGTTCATATCTGGCGCTAATTCCTGACAGGAGATACTACTTCATCGATGTTTCAATTTGCATTTCCTGAATGACTAGTGAGCATGAGGTTTTCCTCCTAGCTTTTTTAGCCATTTGAGTGCTATTCTTTGTGAATTATCTGTTCATGTCCTTGGTCCACATCTGAGTTGGATTAGTAGTTTTTTTTTTCCTTTTTGAGTTCTTGCAGAATTGTATAAATTTCATTAATTAGTCCTTTGTTCATTACATCATTGCTAAAGATAATTTCCCAATCTGTGGGCTCTCATTTTATTCCTTCCATGTGCATGATTTTTTAAAATAGTTCCCATTCATTTATTTTGTTTCCTACTGTGTGTTTCCTTCACTATTATTTGTTAGTCTACGTATGTCCTGCAATGGTGCCTTTAAATTTATCCCAATTTCCTCACTGATGGTCCTGAGAGCTCTGGCATTTTCACTGAGATAGCTAATCAATCTTGAATTCATTTTTGTGCAAATAGTGAGGGATGAGCCCCGTTTCATTTTCCTGCAGATGGAGAGTCAGTTTTTCCAGCATCACTTGTTAAAAAGGGTGCCTTTTACTCATTGAATGTTGTTTCAGTCCTTTGTTGAAAATCGGTAAGGGGATACTTTTATTTGAGCTTTCTGTATCAAGTATATTTGGATACTGTTGCTGTGCAATAGGTTTTGAAGTTGGGCAGTACCAGACTTTCAACTTGGTTCTTTCTTTCTTTATTTTTGCAGAAGTCTCTTGCCTATACTGGGCCTGGTCTCTCTTCATAGGAAGTTGGTAATTTGATTTTCCATGTCTTTTAAGAATGGTGTTGGGATTTGGATCAAATTCAGTATGTATTCCAGACCTACATATCAATGAAGGACCTAACTATCACTGAAAAACTCTGGTTCTTCATGCAAGACATACACTATTTCAAGGAAACACTACCAAATATAATGAAAAACAACGCTGTCCCAGAAGACAAAACAGAGGACTGGAAGAATAGAAGGTACCTTCTAAGAATATGATGTTTACGTACATCAAAAGGCCTCATCAAAAGAGTATAAAGCGAAAACACACACCAGAGAAAAATATTTGGTGATGATATAGCCAAGGATTAATCTAAAAAAGAAATGTCCAGGTTCATTAACTACAAGAGAAATACAAATGAAAACAATGAGATACAAACACTGTTAACACAGTTTAAAAAATAATAATAAAATACCAATATCTTATGATGCTACAATCTCTCTAGTCATTTGTATATGCCCCAAAGAAATAAGGAACAAAGCACAAACAGATACCTGCACAGTCATAATTATTGCAGAATTTTCTATCATAGCAAAAAGATGGAAACAATCAAAAACCCACCTGTGGTTGTATGAACAAGCGAACTCAGGCACATATACACTGTAGAGTAAGTATCTGCATCCTTAGAAAACACTTATTGCCATGGAAAACATTGGAGAGTATTATGCTCAGCAAAGTTAATCTCATAAAGATAAATATTCCATGACACCTTTATTATAAAGAAAATATGATGTTCACACCAAAGGAAAAGATCTTGAAGACTGATGAGTTCAGGAGTGAGGTTGAGGGGGAAAATGGAAGGACAAGAAGGATAGGAAGGTAGGGAGGTAGGAATATGGGAGAAAAAAAAGAAGATGAGGAAGAAAAAAGAGAAAGAACCATGGATACAGAGAGTTTACTGGGATACTGTTGTGGACTAAGGAGCTGTACAACCATATATAGTATATTTTTCCTTGTATGTGTAATATTCCATAAATAAAAGGGAAAATAACAAATGGGAATGAACCTAAATACTTAAATGAGAGAAAGATTACAATCTTAAAAATTCTCTATATTTCTTACCCATCAGTCTTACTCTCTGATCTGAGTGGTTATGAAAGGAAGAAAAGTAAGATGGAAAGTAACTCAGATTCTTAGGTGACAAATAAGCCAGTTCCAAACAAACAAACAAGAACCAAGTCTCTCTAATAAGTCCTCACCTCTTGTAGTGCCATGCATGGCTTCCAATGACAGCAGATCCTCTCCCGTTCCATACTCTGCGGTTATTTCATGAACAAAAAATAATCAGTTGGTCATTATTTGTTATGTCCATTGTCTCATTACAAACCAGAAAGGAAATTTGGAAATGTTCTTCAGAATCCTCCTGTGTTTTTATGACATCGTATGCTCAGTCAGCAGTCTGGTCTAAGTTCCCAAGACACACTAGCTCTCTGAACCCTTACTTTGTCTGACTTTAGTCACTCTGCAATAGCCACAATATACTCTGTCACAAAATCTCTCCCTGCATGAGGATCAGTGTCTGCGAAGAGCTTGCTTACTCACTGCTTAATTCTTCTAAATAAACTTGTCTCTGTCACAATGAAACCTAGTGAAAGTGGCTTCTTGTGACTTTGAATCCCACTGCAGATTACTGGTTTTATCCAGATATCTTTGGCCTCCAAATGGTGTTTTTTTTTTTTTTTTTGCATGGATCCAGTAAAAAGTTGGAGAAAAATATTAATAGCATTCACCCAAGACAAATTGTGAACAGGGCTCCCTAGGATGCTATCTTTCTGTGTATACAATGAACCCTCACAGAAGCAGAAGGAGGCATCTCAGAGTTACTAGCAGAGCCGGGAGTTTCTCTGGACTATTGTCTCGGGACCATGATCCCTGTGCAGTGAACCACCTGGACCCAGAAGACACCAGTAACATCATAGGAGCAGCAGCAGAGCCAGGAGCCGGAGCTTGGAGCAGAGTGGTAGTCTTCACAACTCACGGAGCAAGTGACACTGAGGGCTTTAATGCAGAAAGTTGGCTTGAGGAGTGGGGTGTTTCAGGGCCCTTGATTGGGAAACTGATCTTGGTGACACACTGAGCTTAAGCTGAATGCCTCTGGATTGAGGTAGAGTGGTATATTCCTGGGGCAGTCATGTACTCATGTGTCAATTTCATGACTGGGAGCCGAGGAGTAGAGTCTAGCTTGCAATCTGGAGATATCCAATGAGGCATGGCTTTCTCCTGAGAATTCTGGGAAGTCTTGCTGTATTTACCAATTGGAGAAGAGAGACTTGATTCAGTTTTTTGGAGTTGGTCTACTGACAATATGAGATGACAGCATGCTGATCGATCCTGATTCCTGGACACTGGAGGAGCTGGAGGAGAAGCTGCTGGGCTTACCTGATGGAACCAAACCTCTGTGGCCGGAGAAGCCATCTGGAGACCCCTACCAGCGCTGAGATGCTTCTCCCACCAATGGATACTGCTGATGGACCCTGAGCCCTGGAAAATGAGAAGTCATGGGGAGATCCCTGCTAGTGCCGGGGTGCTTTTACCACCACTGGATATACAAGATCTGCATCTACTGCCTGTGATTGTCCTGGTGTCATGGCACATGCTTCGCGAGTCAGAAGGAGACTTTATAGATTGGTATTGGACATTTGGGCTAATATCAGAATTATGAGCTTGGACTGGACTGAGTTGGGATGCTTTCTCAATGTTCCAGCCCTCTTGTATGTAAACCTTTCTCTTATATCCATATGTGTGTTTATGAACTTGTTTCTTTAGTCTACCCGCACTAGCACAGTTCCCTTGGGAATTTATTAACAGATCTCAAAGAATTCTGTGACTTTTTATTTTTACTTTTGGGCAACACTGCCCACTGGTGGGAGTAGGAGGCCCAGCCTTGCTCCTGGAGAGCTGCTGCCGGATTTAAACCACCAAACCAGTGGGCTGCAATCCTGCACACAGCTACTATGCTACCGGGGCTCAGCCCTGATAACTTCAGATAAACAATTCTAACTTTGGCATTTCTCAATGGCCTTCCAATTTGATAATCCCCCTAATAAATATGTTAATTATGAATTTAGTCTGTGAGTTCTGGAGAAACATTGGAGTATATATTAGAGCCTAAAGATAAAGTAGAGAATACTAAGACAACACAGCCATCTAACCATCCGTGATCACTGAAATTTCACCGTAAGATATTAAAACATCTGTTCCCTGTCCTCTGACTCACCACAATACAGGGAGATGGGTCACAGGCAGCCAATGAGAAGCATACATGTTTGTCCCATCAGGTATTTGTGTGTGTTCTGTCTGTCCTATAATGAGCATTCCTTGCTTGTCCTTCAAATTTTGTTATCATTATGATTCATTTAATACAAATCTATGTTGTTCTGATAAAAGCTCCTAAATGTATTGAATTCTGAATCCTGCCTGCAGTTGCCTTGACAAGGCCACATCAAATGATTTCAGCAGCCCTTTATGTCCTGCAGGCCAGACGTTCCCCACCTCTGCTTTAGATTATCACCCCTCCACCCACTGGACACAGCTTTTTAGGCAGTGATTCTTTGCCCAGAAGCAATAGGCGTGGCCTCATTTGAATCTCGTGCTCTCTCTGTGCTTTCAGGAAGCAATGTGCTGATTGCAGATTGCCAGAATCCCAAGACACTTTATCACAGTGTTTAGGAAGAGACCACCTTCTTCCACCTCCTAGATTCCAAAGGCATTTACTTTCTTTTGCCCTCAAAGTAGTAACCCTCCTTTGCTATGTCCCTTCACCTTTACCCACACTATGGAATTGACTCAAATTTATTTCTCTCTCCCCTCACTTAACTTTAATTCCTTGAGGGTGGAACTTCCCGGGCACATAATTTAAATTCATTCCTCTGTATTCTGGGAGTGGGGGTGAGAGAGAAAGAGAGCATCAGTGGGATGCATCAATCCCACTGGCCTAGGAGCACATCTTTTCTTGGAGTTTTTATGACATGTTAATGCAATGGTTCTCAACCTGTGGGGTTGAAGAACCCTTCCCCAGGGGTTGCTTGATTCATAACAGTAGCGCAATTACAGTTAAGAAATAGCAATGAAAACAGTTTTATGGTGGGGGGGGGTGTCACAAGCGCATGAAAAACTGTATTAGAGTCACGGCATTAGGAACGTTGAGAACCACCATACAGTTAAGGGGACATATATGTCCTTAACACGGTACACTGGTCTATACCAGGGGTCCTCACACTTTTTAAACAGGGGGCCAGTTCACTGTCCCTCAGACTGTTGGAGGGTCAGACCATATGAACAAATTCACTGCGGGTCCAGGATGAATTGACTGCTAAGCAAAACACCCAGTGGGCTGGATAAATGTCCTCGGCTGGCCACTTGTGGCCCACGGGCCGTAGTTTGAGGACCCCTGTTCTGCATGGCCTCATACAATACTCAGTAAAAATAGTCATTTGTGTACTCATGGCCAGTTTGTCCATTTAAAACAGTTCTGCAGGTCCCCTCCTGAAAGCTGCATACATTGTCAATGTGAAAGCTACTGCCTGGTCACAGAATATATAGATGAACAGCTATCTATTATGAATGGTCATGAAGGCGTTACAGCAAAAGACTTTCAGTAAAGCAAGAAGCTATAAAGCTGAAAATCCTCCTTGTCAATTGGTAACAGAATTTTTAGCATTTTGAATCACACTTAGGTAAAGTTAAAGGAATTATAGTGCATAGGAGCCCCTGATGATGTAGTGGTAACAAGTTTGGCTGGGATCTGCAAAGTTAGAAGGAAAAAACCCTATCTTCCTTTTCCCCCTTCTCCTTCCCCCCAATATTAAGATACCCCTTAAATGTGGAGTGCTTTCTTGCCCAAACTGTTCTAAAACAGCTACAAAAATTATTTTAAAACAAACAGTTCCTCCTATGAGGCAAGCACATAGAAAGTGTCATTGACTGAAACTTCTTGTGCTTACTTAGCGCCTTTTCCCCTTTCTTTGGAAGTGATTTTTTGGTCTTCATCATTTCAAATATAAAGTGTTGCACCCTTGGTGTTTGTCTTTCTTTTTTTTTTTTTTTTTGCGAGGGGTGGGGGCGTGGGGGCATCACTGCTCTCCAGCAGTAGTAGGAGGAGGCCCAGCCCCACAGCTGGAATTGAACCTCCGTCCCAGTGGGCCGCAGTCCCGCACACAACCACGACGCCACCGGGGCTCAGCCCTCTCTGTCTTTGTCTTGACAGACAAAATGAACTATTCAAATAAAGTAATGTTTCCTTCATGAAAATTAAGAGTAAAAACAAAGCAAAACAAAACAGAAGACACATTTCCAAACTGGAAAGACAGCTTTATCTTTCCCAAGAAAGAATTATTTTTATTTCATTAAAATTTTTCTTTTTCAATTTGGTTAAGATCAGATAGTTGATGCTGTTGCTTTGTAACTCAGATACACCAGAAAGAAACTAAGTGAAGAGAGAATGAAAATAAAGGAAAAGAGAGTGAAGGAAACAAAGAAGCCTAGAGGGAAGGAAGAAAAAAAATGGAAAGAAGAAAATAGGGCTGAGAGCAGGAAGGAGAAAGGATGTGAAAGAGAGGAGAGGGAAGGAGTAGGAACCCCAGCCACTCCTCAGTATCAACCAAGCCCTCCGGGAAGATTCAGGAAGCTTTAATGTGTGTCCTCACTTCACTGTAACTTTTTTCTTTACAAATAAAAACCTGGTGTGCCTTTGAAGTTTTAACGGCATCAAAGACTTGTTTGCATTAATTTTAATTTTCCCTCCTAAAACTGTCTACCTTTAACAGTTCATAAAAAGGGTGCTTTGCTTTGCTAGCTCCTGGCTTCTCAAAGCAGAAGAATCTCTTAATTGATCTGCCTGAATTTTTACACCAATAATCCTGAGTAGAAAAATGCCCTTTACCTTGTCAAATGGCCCCATCTATTGAGATCTTGATGTGGCCAGGCCTAGAAAAATGTCTCTGGCTAACACACTGAAGTCCTGGATTGAGAAGAGTCATAGACATTGAGGGAGGGACTCTACTCTGGAAGGACTCTACGAAGGAAGGACTTTTCATTGGTTTCTATTGTAAAATACTTTTGGACATAAGCAAGTATTTTTGGGGTGTTTTTTTTTTAAAGTAAGTGTCTTTATACACGGTGCTTAATGTTAGTCCTGCAGATTTGAAAACATTGGAAGCAAGGTTAGATAGTTCGCCCCCTCTTAGTCTATATAACTTTCATATAATTTCATGTTTAACGTTCTTCCAAGTTCAAAGGTTCTACAAGCAATATCCTTTGCTATTCATTCTTCACATTCAATTTTACCTCTATCTTAGTTTTACCCTGTCTTAACAACGTCTTTGTGTATAAATAAACGGGCCCTTGGCTGCTTGAATATTATCATCACATGGCTGGAAAGGAAAAAAACGATGAAATTCACCGCCATAAAGTCCATGATAAGTCATAAGATCACTAACAGTGGAGGTCTAGATTGGTCTAAAATAGGAGTTCCTGGGTCACATGAGTCAAAACCACCCTGGTGACAGTGGGATTGGTTTTGGTTTGAATAGTGCTGTTAATCATCCTCCGAGAGTGGAGATTTCATTCTACCCAGAGGCGCCTTGAGAACTCTGGCAGTCTGCTTCTTTGACACACATTGAGTGTGCATATTCTGACCATAAGTCAAAAGAGACTCTAAGGTAAGTGATTGGCTAAAATAAAGTAACCCCTTAGCCTTCCACTCTAAACAATATACAGTAATGTCACTCTAAGCCATGAGGTTTTGAAAAATACAAATAACATACAAATAAAAATAAATACAGTGCTATCACTCTAAGCCATGAGGTATTTGTATTTTGAAAAATACAAATAAATTCAGAGAGTGGCATCAAAATCAACAAATTACTTGGATTATATCAGAAAAATTTTTGGACAAGAAAAGTCATGTAGCTCTTTCTTTAGAAGACATTAAATTATGTTTGGGAGAGGGGCTAAATTCTTATTAAAAGTTAGTAATGTTAAAAATATATTTGTTTCCCAATGAGTTGACTACATTAACTATTTCAATTCTTTTATACCTACAATTCTTAGTGTAGTCCTTATTTCTTTATTCTTCTGCAAAATATGAAATTAAGCTAAGTGAAGCCATTGTATTCCCTACACTCTCCTTCTGGTGAGATTTGATAAAACTTTGGAAACTGCAAGTTTCATAGAAAAAGCAGATTCTCCAATTCAATATTATCAATAACCAAAGATTCAGGTGACAAGCAAAGTCTGTTTTGTTTTATGTCATTAGATAAGGCTGCTCAGACCTGCCCCAGAATGACTACTAAATCTTTTAAATAGCGGTTGTAAAAGAAAATTATGGCTAGTTCAGGGTAGCATGTAGTTTCCTTGCCAAGAACTGCCAAGAGAATAGCTATCCAAATAACTGAATTAGACAATTCATCACTAGCAAAAGCCCCTCCCTAATATTCTAATATTTATAGCTTAATGTAACACAAAGTGACAGAGAACATACCTAGTCTTCTTTAGGACACATCTGAAAATAAAGCTCTTTTGGCATTATCTTACCATGAGGATACTTCACAATGTTACCCATGAGACCACACTGCAAGAACTTGGAGAGGAAGTATAGCATTTCAGAACTGGCAAATACTTTGGAGGTCATTTTGCTCAAATGCCTCATTTTATAGACTATAAAATTGCAGGCCGGAGGGCTTGGTTCCTTGCCCAGGGACACCAAATTTGAGCATGAAGAGATCAAGAGTAGTGCATGATCAAAGTTGGAAACTGGACACAAGCCACCACAATGGCAGACACTTGCACAAGAGGTAGAAAGAAGCAATGGAATGAGGAGCAAGTCGGACCCTGGGCACAGCAAAGGAACAAAGCAACAGTGAATGGGCTGAAGCAACAGTGTTGATAAAGCGGAGGTTCCCAGCTAAGATTTTGCAAGCCCGTGGCCCCATTTGAGGGATCATTCTGCTGGTTGTAAATTGGCTAAGAAGCAGGTGGGTGATCTTCCTAATCTCCTGGTGTGGATTCTAGTGTGGTCTTTGTGCAGTCAGCTTATTGATATTTTCTTCTATTGCAAAGACACTTTCCTGTTTCCCACCCAGACTGACTCACATAAAATCATTAAGTGATTGATTGGGAACCAAAGAGCATCATGCCCCACTTGACTCACCTCTGAAAGTGAGTGTGCTTGTGAGAGACAGGGCCTCACATGGTGCGGTCCAGTCAAGTCCTCCTCCTGGAGATCCCTGTGTGTCATTGTAGAATGATACTCCAGAGAGTGGCCTTTTGTTTTCCACTGCTTTGATCGTAAGAAAAATTAAAAACCCTCTACAATATAAAAGCAAGCTTCACGGGATTTCAAGTGGCGGTTGAGTGCTAAGTTGTTGGATCTTCCTTTTGAGGGACCTTGGGTAGAGTGAAACCTCTAACTTCACAGGTTAGCAGTGGAGAGCATTCACCATTTCATCACCTACAAAGTACAGCACACTGGTTCAGAGTACAAAGTTTGAAAACAGTTTATCTGAGTTCAAATGCCAGCTCTACTTCTCATTATGCAACCTTGGACAAGTTCTTTAGTTTTAATTGGATTGTCTTTATTAAATTAATCTATAAAATGGACTGCAGTAATGGCATCAAGCATTGCACCCATCAGGAAGATGGCACATGACTGTCAATGTTTCTTTCTGTTGTACATGAGGTTGCTATGTGTGCAAACCTACTGGAAGACACCAAACAACAGCAAAGCATGATGAGAGCAAGGAAGAGTAGGAAATGCATAAAATAGTCAGCTATATAGTAAATGTTATTCAAGTGATGTCTATGCACTCTTTTTCACCCTGATAGTGCTTTCTGAAATGCCTTTAAAAATTTTATCTAGAGCTGAGGTTCTCAACCTTCCTAATGCAGTAATCCATTAATACAGTTCCTCATGTTGTGGTGATCTCCAGCCATAAAATTATCATTGCTCCTTCATAACTGTAATATTGCTACTCTTATGAATCTGACAACCCCTGTGAAAGGAACGTTCAACCCTCAAAGGGGTTACGACCAACAGGTTGAGAAAGGCTGATCTAAATTTTCAGCCAAGAAACTTATCTCTCTATCTGGGCCTTGTATTAATACTATAGAAACACAGACCATCGGGCGGAGCCCTGGTGGCATAAGTGGTTGAGTGCAGGACTGTGGCCCACGGGGTTGGCAGTTCAAATCCAGTGGCGGCTCTCAGGAGCAGTGCTGGGTAGCTCCCACGACCACCAGAGGGCAGTAATGCCCCCCTCCCAAAAAAAGAAACACAGACCATGAAAAGATGGATCAACCTCTATAGATATGTTTGTGAATGTGGGTTTTGGTAAAGTGATCAGATTTTAAGCAGGACACCATTGACTGGGGGGGTGTGTGTGTGTGTGTCCTGGATTAAAAATTTGGTCTATATGGAGCAACAAAAATTTTCATAGAATGCAAAAATAGTATTGTAAAATATTTATTTTAATTTTAAAATAACACAGAACCTTGTTAAATTGTTAAAAAGCGGGACATCTGGTCACTTAATTTGGGGGTAGTATATTTGATTTAGGAATTCCTGATGGAGCAAACTGGTAGAACTTGGCTCCATTTGACTTGAAAGTTTGATGGTTAAAACTCACCCAGGGGTTCCCTATGCAGAGAGGACTGCTTGAAAACACTAAGGACTGAAATTCTGCACACTTGGGGTCAACATAAGACTGAACTCATTAGAAGGAAACAAACAGCATCTTTGCTCTATAATGGACATGACTAGAATCACATTTAAGTTTTCAAGTTCTTAAAATGATGCAAAGTTGTACCCTCTAAAGCAGAGCTGTACATTCTTTGATTTAAACAGAAAGGAATTAATTTTGCTTAAATATTTGTAAACCCTGAAAATGAAAGATTGTGAAAATTAAGTTCTCCTACACACCTTCATAGTGTGCTATGAACTAAATGGTTTTTAAACTAGACCCAAATAAATAGCTTGAGTATATTTTATTAACAACTGTGAATGAAAAAAATCAAGTCATAGAATATTGCAAAAAGTATTATTCAGATTAGATAAAGTTTAAAAACTGAAAAAATTAGCATTCTTTTAGAGTGGCATACAATATTGCTTAAAACTCACTCTTAAAATGGAAGTGATTATTATTAAAAAACAATTTAGAAGTTCCTCAAGGACAGGGGTTGGGAAATAAAAAGGGTAAATAAGAGGTAGAAGTCAGGATTGCTGGTAAGGGTTATGTGGCAGTCATGTACACTAGTATTAATTTCATGATTGAGTGTGCCTGTCATTCTGGAGATAGCCAATGAGACCTCTGTGTGGCCATGGCTTTTGCCTGAGAATTCTGGATTATCTGGCTGAATTTCCCCTGTGGAGGTGAGAGACTCACGACTCAGCCTCTTGGAGATGCTCTATTGATAAGACACAAGGTGAGTCCCTGGGAGACATTGCAGCACGCTGATAGACCCTGAGCACTGGAAACTGGAGGGGTCATGGGGAGACTCCTGCCAGTGCTGAGATGCTTCTACTACCACTGGATACATAAGACTCTGCACCAACTGGCTTGTGATTGTCCTGGTGTCATTGTATGTGTCTTGTGAATCTGAAGAAAACTTTATAGACTGGCATTGGACATATGGGCTAATATCAGACTTAAGGACTTGGACTGGATTGGGTTGGGATGTTTTCTCAATGTTCCATTCCTCTTGTATATAAACCTCTTCTTATACACATATGTTTCTCTAGTCTACTGAGACTAGCAGAGGTTAAGATCTCTATTTTGATAATGAAAATGTTCTGGCTTTATATTTGTACAACTTTCTGTACATGTATATTTGCTTATTTTGGTAAGTATATACTAAAATTATATTTCAGCAACAGCTTAGAGGCAAGCACTTTCAAAATAGCTATACTTTCAGATACTTTCAATTGCTTTGCTAGGAAACAAGTATAGTACATAAAACTTTATTTAGCCTGTCTATCAAGGTTTCTTTTCAGTTACAAATGCCTGCCTCCACAGGAAATTGGTAGGCAGGCCATAAATAGCAAATTGCTGCTCAGTAGATACACCTGACAACAAGTATAATGAAGAAGGTACTGTTTCAACACATGGTCTCTCAGAATCATGATGTCATATGTAAGGAAGAAGCACACGATCATCCTCAATATGTCTTACCAAGGAAATGTCCTGCTTTTAGATTGAGCAATGTTTCAAATTGTGGTCTCTGACTACCAGAAGCCAAGAAAGTTGAGAGATAAAATATACTTAAGAGTGAGTCAAAAGGAGGAACTTGTTTGGCAAACCTACCTCAGTCACAAGGTAAATAATTAACTCACAATGAAAAGGAAACCCAAATATACTCCACCTGAACTGAAGTTCAAGATCAAGCCTTCAAGGGTTATTTGACTAGGACTCAGTTGAACAAAATCAGGGGTTATTAATATGTCGCTTCACTGAATATTATATTACATTTTTTTACTCTTAAAATTCCCCATTATTGTGAATAAAGTTCATAATTGGTTGACATATATTTTCTAGTGTTTTTAGCAATAATCTCTCTGATTACATGCTCTTATAAATATTTGCCTTGTGCATATCATGAATTGGAGCCTATCTTCTTGAAACGGGTATAATTGTGATTCATTTGTAATAAAAAATACAACGAATCTGTGCTGTCTGATTATTGTTGCTATATTGGGAAAAAATGAAGTGATTTCTATCTTATTTTCTGGAATATTCATTCTTAAAGCTTTCATCAGGCCACTTAAGTCATTCTGCTAATCTGAGCTTTCCATGTTTTGAGAGAAATGAAACTCTCGTATGCAGAGAGTACATGGAGAAATCATGAAGACAATACAAACAAAAATATATGCCTATGTGAAGCCAGAGGTCAGGTTTTCAAAAGCATTTCCTTGAACCTATAACCAATGAGGAAATTGTTCATAGCTGTTCTGTTAGTCCAGGTAGACTAGAGAAACACATTCATAGGTACTTAAATATGGTGTATGTCAGAAAAGGCTTTATATACAAGAGCAATTGACTATTGAGAAAACATCCCAGGGCAGTCCAGATCAAGTCCATTAGTCCAATATTAGGTCACATATCCTATACCAATCTATAAAGTCTTCTTGAGACTCATGAAACACATTCAATGATGCTGAATATAGGAACATCACAGGCCAATGAGTTGGAAGTCTTAGGGATCCAGTAGTGGTGGAAGTATCTCAGCACTGGCAGGGGTCTCTGCATGGCTTCTCCATCTCAGGGCAGTAGTGTAGTTCCATGATTTGTCAGTCAAGCATCTCCCAGGGGGTGAGCAGAGAGAGAGAGTGTCTCCCTCCTCCAAAGAGGAAATACACAAGTTCCTAAAATCCTCAGGAAAATGCCAAGTCCACACTGAAGCTTCATTGGCTATGACCCAATTGACAGACTAGACTCTACCCCTTCATTCTTAATCCTCTCAAGTCCCCAATTGACACCAGATTATATGCCTACCACAGTTGCTATCAAGTTTTCTGACTCACATTGTCAACCGGATAATTACAATTTTATTTCATCAACTTGGTGAGTGTACTATTTTGGGTTAGTGAAGCCTGCTCTCCCACAATTGTTGCTATCTCTATTGTTGCCACATTTGCTTAAATTTGTAATGCTTTGCCCTCCAACTGCACTTATTCCTTCAGAGCTCCAGTAAAAAATTGAGCGTTTGTAATGCTACTAAATCCCACGGATTAAGTCTTGTTTCTCTTTGGCTATAATATCATTACACTTCTCAAAGGTTAGTCTATTACCTGTTATCTTCAATACTCCTGGTTCTAATTATTACACTTCTTAGGGACCAGCAGGAAATGGAGGGATGACTCAACTATGTAATCTGGATAGTAGAATTTAATAAAAAAAATACTGAAATGAATAGGTGGAGAAAAGCACTCATACATATAGCAATGAATTTTGGTGAAACGCCCATCCCCAAACACCCAAATAGTTACACTGGAACTGTTAACACTGTACGGAATGATGGGTCACATGACAACAGTGATTATTCTAATCAGAAAGAAGCATGCTTAGTATGGAGATGGCTTGTGACAATTGTATATATAGAGAGTAATAGAATAAATGCTCTATCCTCCTCTTCTTTTAAGTCTTCATTTTCTCCTTGGTAAATCCATTTGCTTCCTTGGCAAGTATTGACTAGAAGCCATAGGGTAAGGATACATTTTTGGTTTCATTTCCAACATACTAGCCTTTCATAGAACTAAGCACTGAAGAGAAAGGTTGACTATGAATCTGAACCAGCAAAGAAGATGCACAGAAGAAACAAGTGTGATTAAACAAATAGCATAATAATCATGCAATGGATCCATAAAATTAAATGAAGGAAGGAAGGAAATGGAAGTTGAGTATTCTACAAGTCCTGGCACCCAGTAAAAATCTCTGTTACATATCTTTTCTTACATAAATAGATGACAGCATCAAAAGCATGAAGATAAGTTAAAATACAATCAAATGAATTAGTCCTAGGCAAGACAGGGTGGACAATATTCCTGTCCTTTATACCTTAGCGGTAACAATTGCATTCTCCCCATCTGAGATGCAGATAAGAGATTAGTCAATGGAATTAGGCTTCCAGATGTTCGTTGTAATATTGAACGCTTACAGTGAGAGAGGCAGGTGATGGCTCATATAAGATCGAGTCATCCTGAGGCTATTTGCTGAGCCACAAATTGTAAAGAGGGAATTGATTGCTCAGTAACACATACCATCCACTCATTAGCTCTCTGATTGAGGGCTGTGTTGACAGGCAAAAAGAGCCCTGATTCTGCAAGTGTGCAGCTGCTAACTTAAAAGTTGGCTGTTCAAATCTAACAAGCAAGTCATCAGGAGAAAACATTAACCTTTTCTCCTATAAATCTTTGAATGTGGGAAAACCTACAGGGCAGTGCTATTCTATCTCACAGGGTAGCGATGAGTTCAATTCATGATGATACATGACAACAGTACCATGGCAGGAAAGACAATGAAGAACCTTCCATGTTCCCACACCATATTGCAGAATACAATGGCACATCTCTGGGGGAAATGTAGGCATTCTGATCTCTCACACACAAAAATGTCATAATGTAGGTTGGTGATCTTTACTGCAGAGGCATTTTGTTCTAAGAAACCATGGTTGCTCAAAGGCTTAGTGATCAGATGTGATGGGAATGGTTGGTGCTTCAATTTATAAGTCCCCAGGATAAAGACCTGGTAATGTGTCCACCCAAAGAGAGCATTCTGTCAACAGTAACAGCAAGGAATTTAAATGTTTTGTATCTTCAGTACAAAAACTATCAGGAGAATGACTTAAAATGTCTGCATACGCAAATATGGTGAAGAATGCTAATGGTGCCCACCCATCAAAAGTTATAGCATCTTGGGTCTTAGAAGTTTGAAGGTAAACAAGTGACCATCCGGCTCAGAAATAGCAAAGCCCACATGAAAGAATAACAGTAGCCTGTGTTACCATAAGGTGTCAAAGGGATCGGGTATCAGGTATTAAAAAACTAAAATTACGTATCATTATAAATGAGGGGTGTACAGATTGGGGACCCAAAACCCATCTGTAACTAATGAGACATAGCAACAGAAGGGTCACAGGGAGGAGATGAGCCAGTCAAGGTTCAGTGTAGCAAGAATGAATTAGGCAACTTTCCTCTACTTCTTAAATGCTTCCTCCCCTAATCCCACCCTCACTATCATGATCCCAATTCTTCCTTACAAATTCACCTAGTCGAGAGGATGTACACTGGTACATATAATATTTGGCAACAGGGAATCCAGGACAGATGATTCTTTCAGGCCCACTGGTGAGAGGAGCGATATCAGATGTGTGGAGGGAAGGTGCAGTAGAAAGGGGGAACCAATTACATGGATGTACATATGACCTCCTTCCTGATATGGACAACAGGGAAGTGAGTGAAGGAAGACATTGGACAGTCTAAGATATGGCAAAATATTAATAATTTGTAAACTATCAAGGATTTGGGAGAGAGGGGGGCAGGTAGGAGTAATGTGAGCAGCTAATACCAGGGGCTTAAGTGGAAAGAAAATGCTTGAGAATGATGATGGCAACAAGTGTACAAATGTGCTTTGCATACAATGAATGGATATATGGATTGGGATGGGAGTTCTCTATCCCCAATAAAATGATTTTTAAGAAGTCTGCATACATAATAGGTGACAATGTCAATCACAGCTATAGCTTGGGAGTATTATCTTAGAGAAAGTAATTACAGTCCCTGACACTTTGATGTACCATTATTAGTTATCAAGTATAATCTCTTCCTGTATTTGAGAACCAGATAAGGAGAGCGGTTTGACTACACTTTCCACTAATATTTCTTACTCTTCTAACTCCGAGTTATGCCCTGCCCCCTACTTCCTAGCATGAAGGTGCCCTTCACTTGTTGTGGTCATTAGCTGCGGCAGTTCTATGCACAATGGAATGAATCTGCGTGGTTCTTACCATTCTGTGTTCCGACACCTCAGGCCATTGCTGCAGCCATGGGTCAGTCGTGTCCTTGAGCATCTCCTCTTCTTTGTGGCTGCCCCTCCATTTTACCAACTGTGACGCTAGTATCCACAGACCAATCTCTCCTAAAATATGTTCAGTCTTAACATGAAGTCTTGCCACCCGTGCCTCTAGGGAGCACTCTGTCCATGCTTCTTCAAATGCACATCAGTTTGTCCTTAAAAAAATCACTTTACTGGGGGTTGTTGCAGCTCTTATAACAATTCATATGTCAACTGTATCAAGCTTAGTTATACATTAGTTGTCATTATCATTTTCTACACATTTACTTCCTTTAAAAAAAAAAAGCCATTTCATTGCGGGCTCATACAACTCTTATCAAGATCAATACATGCATCAATTGTATGCAGACCATATTTGTACATTTGTTGTCCTCATGATTTTCAGAGCATCTACTTAGGCCCTTGCTATCAGCTCCCAATATTTCCCATCACCTCCCACACCCCCTGCCTCATGAACCCTTAATAATTTACAAATTATCATCGTTTTGTCATATCCTACACTGTCCGATGTGTCCCTTCACCCAGTTCCCTGTTGTCTTTTCCCCAGGGAGGAGATTATATGTAGATCCCTGAAATTGGTTACCCCTTTCTATTCCACCTTCCCTCCACTCTCCAAGCATCACCACTCGCATCACTGGTCCTGACGGGTTCATCTGTGCTGAATTCCCCATGTTTCTGATTCCAATGTACAACCCCTGGTCTAGCTGGATTTGTGGGCATTGGAACTACCCTCACGTAGTTCCTCAATGCAAGAACACTTTGTTCTAGTAAATTGGCATGCCATGATGCTCACCTTCCCAAAATGATCACTGAAGACAAATGTGTGTATAAGCAAAGGTGGTGAAAAAAAGCTTATGATGCCCGGCTATCAAAAGATATAGTGTCCGGTGTCTTAAAGACTTGAAAGTAAACAAGCTGTCACCTAACTCAGAAGGAACAAAAAATAAAATGGAAGACGAACACCAGCCTATATGATCATGAGGTGTCAAAGGGATCAGTTATCAGGCTTCAAAGAACTAAAAATCATAAAATTGTGTGCCCACCTTCCCAATATGATCACGGACGGCAAATATGTGCATAAGCAAATGTGGTGAAATAAGCTGATGGTGCCTCACTATCAAAAGATATAGCACCTGGGGTCTTAAATGCTTGAAAGTAAACAATTGGCTCTAGCTCAGAAGCAACAAAGCCCACATGGAAGAAGCACACCAGTCTGTGTGACCCTGAGGTGTCGAAGGGATCAGGCATCAAAGTACTAAAAATTATATCATTATAAATGAGGGGGAGTACAGATTGGGGACCAAAAGTCCATCAGTAGGTGAAGTGACATCCCCTTACAAATGGATAGCAGGGAGGAGATAAGCCAGTTAAGGTACAGCATAGCAACACTGAAATATGCAACTTTCCTGTAGTTCTTAAATGCTTCCTCCCACTCACTATCATGATCCCAATTCTATCCTATAAATCCAGCTAGACCACGGGATGTACACTGGAGCCAGAAACTTGGGAATTCAGGAATGATGAACCCTTCAGGATCAGTGGTGAGACTGGTGAGACTGGGAGGGTAGAGGGAAGGTTAAGCAATTATGTTCTATTTGAGCCCTTGGTATCAGCTCCTCTTTTTTCCCCCCTGTCTTTCCTGCCCTCCCCAACTCATGACCCCTTTATGAATTATAAGTTATTATTATTTTCATACCTTGTACTGAGTGTTGTTTCCCTCCATCAATGTTTCTGTTCACCTCGTCTGCAGGGGGTGGCAGGAGGGAGGACATGCACGCTTCGGTAATTGTGATTGGGTCCCA
Organism: Nesogale talazaci; assembly: GCA_004026705.1. Classification (NCBI taxonomy): domain Eukaryota; kingdom Metazoa; phylum Chordata; class Mammalia; order Afrosoricida; family Tenrecidae; genus Nesogale; species Nesogale talazaci. The sequence goes on from PVJH01003966.1 coordinate 63,034, forward strand.
CTTCTTCCACTTCAGTTCTCCTTCTCTCCCATTTCAGTTCTCAAGGGGTTTATCTGACCTGGATTCTCTGTGTCATGAGCTTTTAACTGTACCACTATATGTGAAAGACAGGACTGGGGCCATGATGATGGGGCCAGGGGTGAGGGTGAGGTGGTGAGGAAGTTTCAAGGAACCAGAGGAATGTTATGTGTTTTATTGGCGAGATACTCGGCACTGGCAGACGTCCTTTCCTTGTGACCCTTCTGTGAGGGGATATCTGTTTTCTGCAGATGGGTTTTGAGTCTCTGTTCTGAGCCCCCTCAATCTTAACAATATTTTGTTTTGTTTTGGGTCTTCTCATGTCTGTTACCTGATCCCATCGACATCTCATGATCACCCTGGTTGGTGTGCTTCTTCCATGTGAGCTTATGCTTCTCTGCTTCATGTCTGCTTGTTGAAATTCAAGTCTTTAAACCCAGAGATTACATTTTCTAATAGCCTGGTACCATCAGTTTTCTTCACCACATTTGCTTTTGCATTCATTTTATCTTTAGTGATTGTGTCTTGAGGATGAGCATCACAGGTTGTTAGAACACAAACGTCCTTGCATCGATGAAAGGTTTCCTCAATATAGATGTACATAGGCCAATATCTCTATTTTAATGAATTAATACATTTACTTACATGCACACCTATGTTTATATTTGTTTCCATAGCTTTTCTTCCTAGATCTCTTCTCTGTTTCCTTTTACCTTCCTCCTGCCCCACTATCATGCTCATCCATCTCTACCTCTCTAGCTGTAATTCCTTTCAGCTAGATGGCTTTTGCTTCAACACCAAGATCGCTGTGTTCTCCTCTTTGTTAATTTAATTCCCTAGTTGTTCCTCTGTACACGGTGTTTGCTCACTACTCCTTTCTAACCCCCTCCTCTTCCCCATAAGCCTCCTCAGTCTCTTCCCCCACCCCCTCGCCAGAACTGTTGGTCCCATTGCTATTTCTTCAGCCTTGCTTTCCATGCCTATGTTATATAGGTAGGTAAATCAACCACAGTTTATCCTTTAGCAGTGCATGGTACTTTTAATGTTCTTCTCCAGCACCACAATTCAAGTGCACTGATTCTTCTTCAGTTTTCCTTATTCAATATCCAACTTTCACACGTATATGATACAATGGAGAATACCGTGACTTGGGTCAGGTACACCTTTGTCTTTAAAGTAACACCCTTACCCTTTGTACTCTAAAAAGATCTTGTGCAGCAGAGATCTTGGGCAGCAGATTTACCTAATACACCTTGCCTTTTGATCTCTTGACTGCTGCTTCTATAAGCATTGAATGTGAATCAAGGAAGAAGAAATCCTTGACAGCTTCAAACCTGTTGCCATTTATCCTTATGCTACCTATTGGCCAGTTGTGATTTTTGGTCTTCCTTACATTGAGTTGTGATCCATACTGAAGTTTACAATCCTTGATCTTCACCAGCAAAAGCTTTAATTCCTCCTCACTTTTATCAAGCAAGGCTGTGTCATACACATAACTCAGGTTGTTAATAAGCCTTCCTCCAATCCTGATGTCAAACTCTTCTTCATAAAATCCAGTTTCTCTGATGATTTTCTCAGCAGATATATTGAACAAGTATGGGACAAGGATACAAACCTGATGCACACCTTTCCCATTTTAATCCATGTGGTTTTCTCTTGTTCTGTTCAAACAACTGCCTCTTGATCAAGTGTTTGTGCAACTCGTACAAAATTTTGAATGAGCACAATGAAGTGTCTGGAATTCCCATTCTTCTCAAGTTTATTTTTGTCCACAAGTTCAAATGTCTTTGCATAGTCAATGCAACGAGAGTAAAATCTTTTTAGTATTCTCTGATCTGAACCAAAGTCCACCTAATATCAGCAAGGAAATCCTTTGTTCTATGTCCTCATCTGAATCCATCCTGAACTTCTGGCAGTTCCATGTCAATGTACTGTTGCAATGATTTTTGCATGATCTTTAGCAAAATTTACTTGTGTGCAATATCAATGATAAAGTGTGAGCATTTTATGGGTCACTTTTCTTTGGAATAGGCACAAATATGGAGCTTTTCCATTCAGTTGGCTAGGTAGCTCTCTTGCAAATTTCCTAGTATAGACAAGTGAATGCTTCCTGTGCTTCTCAGCTTTCTGAAACAGTTCATTGGCTATGCCATCAATTCCCAGATCCTTGCTTTTGGCTAATGCATTCAGTGCAGTTGGAGCTGCTTCTTTCATTACCATTTGTTCTTGTTATTGTCCTACTTCCCTAAATAGTGGAAAGTTGACTAGCTCTTTTTGTTAAAGTGACTGTATCCTTTCCATTTTCTCTTGATGTTTTCTGCATCATTCATTATTTTGCCCATAAAATCCATTATTCTTGCATTTGCGCCTTGAATTTTTCTCTAGTTCCTTTGGTTTCAGATATGCTGACAGTGTTCTTTCCTTTTGTTTTTCTAATTCCAGGTCTTTGCACATTTTAATGCAACATTTGACTTTGTCTTCTCAAGCTGCCCTTTGAAATTTTCTATTCAGATTCCTGACTTCATCATTTTTTCCATTTCCTTTAACTGCTCTATGATTAATAGCAACTTTTAGAGTCTCTTCTGACCCTCACTTTGATCTTTTCTTTCCTTTTGCTTTCTCATTAATGATGGTCTTGATGTCTTCCCACAGCTCATCAGGCCTTTTGTAATTAGTGTTCAATATGTCAAATCTGTTCTTGAGATGTCTTGAAATTCAGGTGGGATAGACTCAAGGCCACACAATGGATCATGTGGGCTTGTTTTAATTTACTTCATCTTTATCCTGAACTTCTACGTGAGCAATTGATGGTCTATTCCACAGTCAGCTCCAGGTCTGGTTTTAGCTGCTGATATTGAGTTCCTCCATCCTTTCTTCCCACAGATGCAGTTAATTTGATTTTTGTGTATTACAGCTTAGGAAGTCCATGTGTATAGTTGGCATTTTCAACAACCCTTTGCATAATAACAGTTCTTCTATACATAATAGTTTCCATTAATCTCAATAGAAAGACTGGAATGAAGCTTATTTTAATGCACTATGCCTAATAAATTTCAGGGATAGAAAATATCTAAACTAAACAATGAAAACAGGATTGCATGAGCAATGGATTAAAATTTGAAAGTAAATAAGTACAACTTGGAAATAAAAAGCATTTGTCTGTGTTTTTAATCTTTTTGCTTTGCATAGTGTTTGGGGTAAAAGTTTACAAAATAAATTCATTTTCCATTCAATAATTCATATGCATTTTGTTTCATGATCTTGCTTGCAATACCCACAATGTAAAAGCGCATGCCCTAATTCTTCCCTGTGTTTTCCATTTTTCTTCTTCTCATTTTCTTTTTCCTAACTGGTTTGATAGGCTTGCACTGAAGCATATGCTGCTTGGCTCCATGTGATTGATTGTTCTAATGAATGCTACCTACTTGGTATTATTGTTCATGTTACAGGTCTCTCCATTGTTTGAGTAATCTGTGGTGGAAAGTTCAATTGCAGGCTTGAATGGAACTGAAATGCCATGGGCTCAGGTAGTCCATTGATATCTAGCAGGACAGTAAGTCTGGTCTTATTTATGAATTTTCATTTTTGTTCTCGATTCCTTCTCTCAGTCTAGCCAAGATTTCCTATGTGATTGTAATCAGAATCCTTGATGATATGGATTGGGCACCATCTAGGTCTTCTGGTCTCTGAATAGTGGAAGCTGAGGCTTGTGCAGACCACTAGTTCTTTGAAAAATAAAATGCAAAGCTTGGGAGGTTTATTATATTCACTAACGAAGGAAGAGGTTTGTGGGTGGTGGTAGAGAAAATCATTCTTTGGAAAGTGGTGAAGAGTCGGGTCTGGAAACTTAAGAAGATGATTGATAAAACAAATGTACTTAATAATCATTTTCCTCTCCTTAACAACAGACCTTCAACCAAGGGCCTGAAACATAATATCTTTGCATTTCCATCATAGAAATTAGGTTGCAAGTTTGAAAAGTTGCTTATTGAGGCAATTGGCGCCTTTCTTCCTGAAGCAGAGAAGGGGTCAAGATGAGGGAGCAGTGCTACTGTCACTTGGTTTGCATATGTAAAGCAGCACATTCTAACTTCTTCCCAACATGATGCACAATTCAAATGTGTACCCTGTAATATTCTCTGAGTAATATTGGCTAGCATGAATTGGTTGGTATGCATTTGAGTCTGGGTACATTAGAGAAACAAAGGCATAGACACATGTGCATAAGCAAGATTTTAATATAAAGGGTAATTGTACATTAAGAAAGGATCCCAGCTCAGTTCTGTGCAAGTCCATAAGCTTGATATTAGTCCATATGTCCAATATCAATCTATAAAGTCCTCTTCATACTCATTGAACACATGCAATGACGCTGAGTGCAGGAAGATCAGAGACCAGTGGGTAGAAAGTCTTTGGATCCAGTGTATTGTAAGCATCTCAGCGCTGGCATGTGTCTCCATGTGACTTCTCCAGTACTCAGGTGTGTTAGTCCGGGTAGACTAGAGAAACAAATTCATAGACATGCATACAAGGGTAAGGTTTATATACAATAGGAATAGAGCACTGAGAAAGCATCCCATCCCAGTCCAGTTCAAAGTCATAAGTCCAATATTAGCCAATATGCCCAATACCAGGCTATAAAGTCTCTTTCCAACTCACGAAGTCACAGGCAGAATCCCAGTGCTGACAGGGGTCTCACCATGGTTCCTTGCTTCCAGGGCTCAGGGTCTATCGACAGCATCCAGTGATGGTAGAAGCAACTCAGCATTGTCAGGGGTCTCCACATGGCTTCTCCCGCTTCAGAGGTCTGGTTCCATTAAGGTAAGGCCATGTGGCTTCTCCTGTGGCTCATCCAACTCCTTGGATGCTGCCATCTTATCTTGTCAGTAGTTCGTCATCTTGGAGACTGACACCCAACAACTGGGGAGATGGCTTCTCATCTCCATCAGGGAAATAACATGAAATTTCCCAGAAGTCTCAGGAGAGAGCCATGCCCACACAGAGACCTCATTAGCTACTTAATGGCTATCTCCAGATTAACAGGCTAGACTCCACCCCTACATCTCAATCATGAAATTGACATAAGCACATGACTGCCACACCAGGATTGCATCAGGGTAAGTCCATTTGTCTTCTCCTCAGGGAGATGACTTCCTATCTCACAGAGAGTCAGCCTTGTCAGTAGAGAGTCTCCAAGGGAGTTTGTAGAGTGAGAAGATGTCTCCCGCCTCCAAGGAAGAAAATTAGGAACCCCCAGACTCATTAGGGGAAGGTCATACCCACACGGAGGTTCCATTGGCTATATCCTGTTGGACAACCTAGACTCCGCCCCCTACACTCTTAATCCTCAAATTCACACCTGATTATGTAACTACCACAGTCTATCTTTATTTGACATCTAAAATTAGGATACCACTTCTTGTAGAATATTGTTTTAATACATCTGGCTTAAAAAAAAGCCATTATAAAGGGAAAAGTGAACATCATTGTCTAAAAGAGTGCCCAGCATTTCCAGTTATGATGTCAAAAAATGGCCCAGAGAAATATCTTCATGTCTTAAAGAACACCACACTGACTACTTAAAATTTTTTTTCAAATTATTTTATTGGGGGCTTTTGTGCTATTCTCATAATTCATCCATCCATCCATTGTGTCAAGCACATTTGTACATATGTTGCTATCATCATTTTCAAAGCATTTTCTTTCTACTTGAGCCTTTGGTATCACTCATTTCCCCCCTTCCCACCCATCTTCATGAACTCTTTATAATTTATAATTTTTTAAATGTCTTACACTGACCGCCCTCTCCTTTTACCAACTTTTCTCTTGTCTGTCTCCCTGGGAAGGGACTATGGTCTGTTCCCACTTTCTCCCCCACAACTTTCCCTTATCTTCCTGGTATTGTTATTCTTATTGTAGGCCCTGATTCCGCTATTCTCATTATCTGTCCTTAATTCCCTATTTTGAGCTCTTATCTATAGTAGTGTACATGCTCTGGTCTAGTCAGATTTATAAGGTAGAATTGGTGTGTTGATAGTAGGAAGGAGGAAGCATTAAAGAACTAGAGGAAAGTTGTATGGTTCATCAGTGCTATACTGCACCCTCTCTGGCTCGTCTCTTCCTTATGACCCTTCTGTAAAGCAATGTCCAATTGCCTACTGATGGGCTTTGGGACTCCACTCTGTGCTTCCCCTCATTCACATTGTTATAATTTTTTTTGGGGGGGGGGGTTGATGCTTATAGCTGATCCTATCCACACTTCATGATCACACAGGCTGGTGTGCTTTTTCCATGAAGGCTTGGTTGTTCTCAGCTACATGGTTACTTGTTTATCTTCAAGCTTTAAGCCCCCAAATACTATATATTTTGATAGCCAGGCACTTTCCGCTTTCTTCACCACATTTGCTTATGCACCCATTTTGACTACTTAAATCGATGTTTGTGTTAATGTAACCAAATGATCTGGAGGCAGGAAGTATCTTTCAGGCCTTAGTATGAAACTGCACTAAAGCAGTTCTTATTGAGTCAATTCTGGCACATGATCACCCAGGTATTTCAGAGTAGAGCTACATTTCTTAGCATTCCTTGTATTCAGTGCACACACATGTTTAAATGCTTTCTGTTTAGGCTAACTCTGTGTGTGCACAAACTAGAATTCCAATAGTCATGTTTATGTATATTTAACTTGCTTTTATTCATTGCCTTTAAATCAATTCTGATTGATAGCAGTGTCAATATCACTTATGCACTCTTAAGCATTTGACCTACTGATTTTATTTATATAAAATAAACAAAATATATACATATTTATATCCTTAATGACACACAAGAACACACATACAAAATTAATATATGAGTAATATACATAAGTACACAATCATATCTAGCTTACCTATGTCTTTAATATATATACAAGTATCATTTACATACATTTTACTTAATTTTATTGTACATGTGTCATGTATTATTTTTAACTGTAAGCATTATTTAATTTATCTATTATGACAAAGTTATTTAATATCTTATATCTATTAAAATGTTTGCTTTACTTTACAGTATAAATCATGCTGTAAATAGCATAAAAAAACTACTTTGGTAATATTTATATAGTCATACCAAAAAATGAAACAGAAAACAATAGTAATGGTTTACTCTCTGTGAAGAGATTAATTACATTAACTTTTTAAGTTTTTTACTTATCTTTTTATAATTTATCTGGTTGCATAATGAATTACACATTGAGCTGCAAACCACAAAGCCTGCAGTTCGGATGCTCTGCTGGAGAAACAGGAGACTGACTGTTCCTACAAAAATTAGAAGCCTCGGAAACGTCAAAGGGCACTTCTGCTCTGTGCCATTGATTCTGATGGCACAGGTCTTGTTTTTTTGTTTTGTTTTGTTTTGCTTTGTTTTGATATAGTACCTCTACTATGAGGGGCAAATACCAAAAAGTAAATTATGTGAAATGAAAAATCATCTGCGTTTAAATCTTGACTTTGTTTTTGCCTTTTCACTACATCTCACATTGGCCTCTGGTCCTCCCTTGTACTCATAACTCTGCACTACAATCTTTTTCTGCCAGAATTATAATAGCTTAAGCATGAAAATTAGAAAAGATGCTAAATAAAAGTTGTTAATTGTTTTGTATAAGAAGAAAAAAATGCAAATGTGTAGTCAGATAGACCTACAAAAACATCCAGAGACTATTATGCGTTAGTGAGGCTGAACCCCGGTGACATAGTGGTTGTGCACAGGACTGCGGCCCACTGGGATGGAGGTTCAATTCCAGCTCACAGGAGCAAAGGCTAGGCCTCCTACTCCCCCTACCAGAGGGCAGTGATGCCTAAAAATAAATAAATAAATAAATAAATAAATAAAAAGTGTTAGTGAATTTGAAATTAAATATGCACCATCCTTAGTGACACAATGAATTAAACATTGGGTTGCCAATTGCAAGGTCAACGGTTCAAGTCCACCAAGTGCTTCATGGAAGAAAAATAGTATTTTTTGGTCCTGTCAAGATTTATAGTCTCAGAAACCTTAAAGAGAAATTCTCGTCTGCTTTTAGGGTTGCTATGTGTTAATTAATTAATTAGAATAAATTCACTGGAATGAATTCAACACCAGTGGATTAGGCTTAGGTCTCTGAATGAGAAAGAACAATTTGGATACATAACCATATCAACCACCATGTTACCCACATGGACGAACCATAATGACATCCATTCTTTCTATATGTTTCAGAGGAGGATGTTCTGACAACATGCATGGAAAATTATGCATGCTTTTTTTCATAATCATTCAAGAAATAGCATGAAGCTGGAGTGAAAGATTTTTCTCTCAATATACACTCTTCCTTAGAGAAGCTTCCAGGAGGCGCAGAGGTCAGTGTTAGCCAAAACTAGCCCCACAAATTCTATGTCAGGAAATTGATGGTTGGTTAAGGAGGTCAAGAGGAATGAAGCGAATGGCATTGAATCTACAAAAGAGATCAGAGTAGCCTCCCTCCTCAATGAAGGGGCCTGTCTGTGAGCAAGATGTGGAAAAGACAACCCAAGGGGGGGGGGGTCTGGGATTTTTGTCATGCTTGAACCCCACTGTGGTTATGCATTGAGCTGCTAAGCACAGGACAGCAATTTGAAACCACCAGCCCCTAGGAGGAAGAAAGAAGAGACTTTTTCCGCCTATAAAGGGTTACAGTCTTGGAAATCCACAGGACAGTTCTCTCCTGTCCTAGGAGTCAGCATTGCCTTGATGCTCCCCTGTGAGTTTTGGAGTGCTTATCTGAACCAGACCCCATCCAATCAGTTTAACTGGTATTTAAAGTTTATTCTAAGTAAATATTTGTGAATTTCTACTGATGCTTTTTTAGTACCACCCCCTTCCTTTACCTTTTTACGCCTTGAGGCTATATAACATTAAAATTGGGCTTTCAGTTGATGTGGTTAAAGATGAAAAGCAGCTTTAATGATATTAGAAATGTAGGCAGACTCTTTCTAACTAAAGCCCTTTACTTCACCTGTCACAGGCCAGATGTGTCTTTGGTATCTCATAAAAACTGTGTATCCTATAAAGCTCTTAGAGCTTTCACAGTCTACAACATTGCATTTTAGAAATTAAAGTTGTAACCTCAGCACACAAGAATGAGATTTTACTTCTGGTTTTGATGTTATTTCCCATTAATGATCTAAGCAAATAGGGTTACAGCAAAGAACACCTCCTGCCAGTGCCAAGTTGGTAGCAGGCCACCTTGATGTTATCAGTTTTGCATTCCCCTTGGGTGTCCCTGTGCAGCTTTAATAAGGGATCCTTCACGTGGCCCTTACAAAATCCTTACGGCTTGCTGAGGTGAATTAAAAGATGCAAACTCACTAAAATATGCCAAAGAATATAATGGTCTGTACAGAACCATTAGATCTGGCTGTGTCAACTAACAAAAGGTTCCAGCTGTGGCAGCTGTGTGGAACAAAGGAAACTCTTGGCTTATTGTGGAGTGCATGCTTCTGAGGTTCCAGTTCAGGCAAGAAATAAATAAAGCTATTACAAAGTCCTTGACCAGATGTGTCTGACATAGCCTAAAATGTGTATGCACAGAAACGTTGTATCAACGTGGCCCATTTTTATAGCAGTGGACAGATGTTTCTGCAGCCTAATAAGAGGTGTAATCCATAATCACAGATTTAGACCTGATTCAACTGACTTCTTTGAAATGTCTTTCCTTTGGCCACTGTTGTTCATATTAATCTGCAGAGTCTCAGTCATGTGTGGGTCAAAGATTTATTTGACACAGAATCTGAATGCTTCTGTGTCATGGAATCAGACTTGATCCAAAAGTCAGACTTGGAAATTACCATTTGTTTTCCAGGAGCAATTGTGCACATTCCCCATAGATAACTTGACACAGTTATGCCCTGTCACAATTTACATCTGTCTCTGGCTTATATTATTCCTAAGGTTGACTATTGATCATTGTTCTCATATGAATCCTTCATTACTCTAATTGGAACCATTTATAAACACATTCCTTGGACAGATGACAAAAGCATCCATGATGGACAACTTCTTATTCAAAACAGCTGCCCAATATGTAAATCACAAGCTGTTAGAGATTGTATTGAGCTGAGAACAATTATACAAGTTTCTAGACTGTTATGAATTAAAATGACTGCATTAAAGCTTAAGGGATTTGTAATGGGAGTCTTTCTTTTCAAGAATGCCAGTTCAATTTCAGCTCAGGTCATTGACAAGCAATCCCATGTGAAAATAATGTAAAGTAAGTCATTGCTCTCAGCTTCACTCGTACTATCAAAAGCATTTGGTTACCTGCTCTGAAAATCAAAGAAGGGAGGAAATTAGCAATATTAATAAGCAACTTATAAGCAATTTTAATATCCAAGAATTGAGTCTCTCAGCCCCTTTATGAATGATTTTTTTTCCTTAAAGATTAGACAAGTTAAGGAAAGTAAAAACAACTGCTTCCAAAGACATCAGTGATGGGAATGAATCAAGAGCAGTACAAATTTAAAAAAAAACATTCAAAAAACACATAAACCTAGACGTCATTTGTTATAGAAGTTTAGAAGAGAAAATGACAACCTGCCTATGAGAATCATGAAAGACTTCAGGAAAGAGCTGGCACTTAGAGCTCAGAGTTAGAGAATCTGACAACAATGTAAGAAAGGAAGACTTTTTTAAACCAGACATATACCAAATACAGACATCTTTTCAGGATTAGTCTTCATCTCTAAAGCAGTAATTCATATTAGTATATGAATTAGAAGGTAGAAGGTGAGCCAATATTCCTGTAGTACTGCAGTAGTAGAAGTATGCTAACAATAAAATACTTGCAATTAACTCATTTCCAGTTGGGGGAGAGGTGAGATAACATTGATGTATTAAGCCTACTTTAATCATTACAAGGTAGAACATTACCTTTCTACTACACCCCCCAGGTGTATATTAACTGAAATAATCAGTTTTCCAATTAACCATGCCTGACTTGAGTTTGCCGTTCAATTATTATCCCACTCTCTTGGTTAATATGTTATTATTTTACTCTGTGTTTGTCTATATTTTGCCTCCACTTTCTCATAAAAGGCATCCCAACAAGATGTTCCTATTCCACAAAGGGTCTTAGTCCACCTCAAACTGTCGTTTTCTTTTCTTTTATAAATCATTTTATTGGGGGATCTTATAGCCCTTAAAACAATCCACACATCAATTGTATCAAGCACTTTTGTACATTAGTTGCCATCATCATTTTCAAAACAGTTTCTTTCTACTTGAGCCCATGGTATCAGCTCTTCCTTTTTCCTTCCCTCCCTCCCTCCTTCACTCCCTCCCTTACTTTGGTGAACCCTTGATGAATAAATTATTAGTATTTTTATATCTTAAACCATCTGATGTCTCCCTTCAGGCTTATTTCTGTTGTTCATCTCCGTCCAGTTGGAGGAGGCTATATTGATGATTGTGATTGGTTCCTCCTCTTTCTCCCTCTGTCTCCCACCTTATAGTACCCTTATGGTATCACTACCCCCGTTATTGTTTCTCAGGGGTTTTTCTATTCTGCATTCTGTGTATCTGTATCACTGTGCATGCTCTAGCTAGATCTGTATGGTAGAACTGGGGTCATGATAGTGAGCGTGGGGTCATGATAGTGGGCAGGGCATGGGGTGGGGTACAAAGCATTAAAGAACTAGAGAAGGGTTGTGTGTTTCCTGGGTGTTATACTGCACCCGGACTGACTCCTCCCTTCCTTGTCATCCTTGTCTACAGAGGGACTTTGGGTTTCTATTCCTCCCTTCTCATTCACATTGATATGATTGTTTGTTTTTGGTCTTCTGATGTGTGATACCCACTCCCACTGACACCTCATGATCATCCAGACTGGTGTGCTTTCAATTTGTCATTTTCATTGAACTTGACAAATGAAATTAAAGAAAGAATATGCCAAGGTAAACAAAGGCACCAGACAGCACAGTGTATTCTATGTAACACTCTGGCATCAGAATGAGTGGAACAGCATGGACTTCAGAGACACACCGACTGGCTTCAAGCTTTATTTTGAAGGTCTCTTGACTTCTCTGAGTGAGTCATGACTCAGGCTCTTTGCCCAAGATCACCTGTTTGAATTCACCAGGTGCTCTGAGGAAAATCGATGAGCCTTTCCGCTCCCAAAGAGATTGATAACCTCAGAACACCCCTCCCCATCCCAGACCAGTTCTCCTCCATTCTATATGATCACCATGAGTTGAAATCAGTGAAGTGAGTCTGTCTTGATTTTACTTCTCTGAATCCCAATGTCAAGTGTATAAAACACAAACATAAAATTCACTGATAAATGAACAATAAGAGCTAATTTTCTTTCTCCTTAATCTGCAGTGAGATATGAGCTTTCAAGATATTGGAAGAACATGTCTGGTTTAGGTTCAATGTTGTAGAATGCACACAGGTTATAAAAATGCTACTGTACTCTCTTCTGATCCTTTCTCTTTTAACCAACAGCTACCGAGGTCTCTTTTTAGACAATAGAACCAAAGAGCAAGCTCAGCCGAACAAGTTCATGTGTATTCTCCGCTTAAGTCAAATTCCATTGACGGAAGCCATTTACACAGCCAAATGGAGGAGTGAGAGAAGGGAAAAGAGGAAATGTCGACTGAAAATATACTTGAGCTTGCCAGAATAATTATCTTGATCTCTTTACTTAAAATTTTGATTAATTTTAGTTATCCAAGCACAAAAATCAAAAGCAGGGGAATTTAATTGAAAAGTCATAGGGTTGACAAATTTACATGACTTGTAATAATCTAACTAACCGCCATGGCATCAAGTTCAACTCAGAGTGACTGTGGGACCAGAAACCCTCGTTGTTGCCCCTCAGAGCACCTAATGAGTTCAAACTGATGATCTCACAGTTAACAGATTATGACACTGCTACCAGGGTTCCCAAAGGGAAAACAACAACAACAAAAAGGAACACACTAGGAGGAACAAATAAGCCGTCGCATTCTGAAGGATGAGTCACTAAGAACCTTATGAACAGCAGTGGAACATTGTCTGATGCAGTGGCAGAAGGCAGCCGCACAGGCTAGAGGCCAGTCAAAGAGTCCAGCGAGAAGCTGCCTCCACAAAGCATAGTAAACACCGCCGACATGCATGGAGTGAAACTTTCAAGGCACTCATTTGCTCATGGAATTCTACTCAAAATGAGAAGAAACAGATTATATTCTTATACTAAGAAGCACTTAGTATAAATTAAAATGTACAACGTATTAAGTACAAGGTATTACTCTCACAAAAAAATGTACAAAGTATTAATCCGACAAATTACAAGTCATAAAAATGAAATGAAACACAGAAAGATCACTATACTTGTCATTAGTGATCTGAATCGAACTTGCAGTGCCCATTGTGAATCATAGGATTTACTCTGACAGAAATGAAAAATTGAAGATGACTAGTGTAACATTCATTCATCATTAAAAACAAATCAAGATCAACCATAAAGTGCACTGCTACCTGTGATCAGAAAGTATCCATTTCCCATAAAGAAGTCAAAGTTGTCAGCCTTCAATATGAATTATGACTCAATGTAAAGAAGACCAGAGCCCTAACAATTGGAATGGGGTAACGTCATGATAAATGGAGAAAGGTTGAAGCTCTCAAGGAGTCTAACTTGGATCCAGAAGCAATGCTCTTAGACTCTGCAGTCAAGAAATCAGGATATGTTCACAAGAACTCTTTAGAGTATTAAAAAGCAAGGTTGTAATTTTGAGGAGCAAGCTGCACCTGATCCAAGCCATGGTATCTTAAATGCTTCATGTGCATGTGAAAGTGAGACATTGAATAAGGAAGACCAAATCAGGATTCACATGTTTGAATTGTGATGCTTGCAAATAAGGTTGAGAGTACCATAGGCTTCTAAACAAACAACAGCAATAACAAAACCTGCCTTGAGAGAAATAGGACTGCACTCCCACCAGAGGGCAGTGATGCCCCCCTCCCCCCCCCAAAAAAAAAAGGCTACAGAAAGAAGTAGGACTTGATTGCTCTTTACAGACCAGGATGACGAGACTTTGCTTTACATACCTAGGACATGTTGCCAGAAGAGACCAGATTCTGGAGAAAGCCATTGTAATTAATACAGGAGAGGGGCTGCAAAAAAGAGTTGGGCTCTCGGGGAGATACGTTGACACTCTGGCTTCACCAAAGGCCTCAAGCAAGGGAACAATTCTGAAGCTGGCACAGGATCAGGCAATGTTTCATTTTTTTGCAATATTTTTGTGCATAGAATAATATTAATAATATTAATGTGCTAGAACTTACTAGATGTCACCTAACAAGAACAACATGTATAAGCTCAGTTAATAAAATTATTATTCAATTTTACCCACTAACCACTGTGATAGTTAAGATGTATTGTGCCAACCTGGCCAATGAACACGGGGAATTAATTGAAGGGTGGAGAGATGATGACTCCGCAAGCCTCACCTTTCTGGGCTCTTGTTCTCTGATGTTGGACCAGTTGCAGTTGCCTTAGTTAGTTCTCTGCCTCAGCTGGCAAGGCTCACTGAAAGACATCCCTAAAGAGAAGTCACAGGGACCTACCCTGATGCAGCCCTGGGTGCTGGAGAAGCTGGAGACCCCCATCAGCACTGAGAAGCTTACACACTCACTGATTTGGCTTTCCTTCTGCAATCGGCATTATTGCCTGTGTTTTGTGAGATTGAGGAGGACTTTGTAGATACATATCCTACATATGGGCTAGGGTTGGACTATGGACTTGGCCTGGACTGAGCTGAGATGCTTTATCTACCTTTGCCCTTTGTATAATACCCTCTCTTATAAAATACGAGTGTTTATGAATTTTATTTCTGTAATCTACCCAGAGCAACACAGCCACGAATGCCACATGATGGAGAAATTGAAGAATTTTACCAATTTCTTCTATTTGAAATTGATTAAACATGCAATCAAGGTGCATTGATAATTACTGGTGATTGAGACGTGAAAGCTAGAACCAAAGAGGAAGGTGTAGTAATTGGAAAATACGGCTTTGGTGGTAGAAGCAAAGCTGAAACTCACATGATAGAATTTTGCCTGACCAATGACTTCTTTATAGCAAGCACCATAAACCTTAATTTAACATGTGCACCTTGACAGACAAGGAAACTATAGGATTCAAGAAAAAACTGCATCTGTAGAAAGATGTTGATGTTAGGTATCATTGAGTCAGCTCCGTCACAGAGCAAACCTATGCACAACTGAACAAAACGCTGCCTGGTTCTGTGCTAACTTCTCACAGCAGCTGCAATGTCTGAGCACATTGTTGCGGCCCCTGTGCCAATTCATTTGTTCAAGGGCCTTTTTGTTACCACCCCACTGTGATACCAAACACGATACTTTTTTCTGGGGATTGGTCTCTTTTGGCAATGTGTCCATAGTATGTAAGACCAAGTGTTGTCATCTTAGCCTCTCAGGAACACTTGGCCTTGCCTCTTCCAATTTAGATAGGTTGGTACATTGAACGTTCTTTTCCAGTACCACAATTCAAATGCATCTAATATTCTACTGTATTCTTTATTCAGTGTCCAACTTTCACATGCATGTGATGCAATGGGAAATGCCATGGCATGAAGCAAAGCACTTTTGTTCTCAAAGTAACATGCTTGTTCTTCAACCCTCTCAAGAGGTTTGTGCAGCAGATCTACCTAATGCAATGTTTTGTATCTTTTTTATGGCTGCTTCCATAAGTATTGGTCATAGATTCAAGTAAGACAAAATTCTTGACAATTTCACTCTTTTCTGCATTTATCATGATGTGACCTATAAGTCCAGTCGTGAAAATTTTACTCTTCCTTACACTGTGTTGTAATTCATACTGAAGGCTGTGACCCTGGATTTTCATCAGCAAGTACTTCAAGTCCTCCTCACATTCAGCAAGGTTGTGTCATCTGCATATCTCAGGTTGCTAATAGCCTTCCTCCAATCCCGATGCCACACTCATCTTCACATAATCCAGCTTCTCTGATGATTTGCTTATTGAACAAATATGGTGAGAAGATGCAACCTTTCCTGTTTTTCAACTGTGTTTTTTTCTGTTTGCACAAATGCCTCTTGATCCACGTACTCATTCTGAATGTGCACAGTGAAGTGGTCTGGGATTCACATTATTCTCAAGGTTATCTATAGTTTATTATGGTCTACACTGTTGAATAACCTTGCAAGTCAATGAAATGCAAGTAAAAATATTTCTAGTATTCCCTGTGTTGAGCCAAGATGCATCTGGTATCAGCAATGATATCCCTTGTTTCCCATCCTCTTCTGTACTCAGCATAAACTTCTGGCAGTTCCCTGCCAATGTGTTGCTATAGCCATTGTTGTATGACCTTAAGAAAAATTTTACAATATGTGCAATATCAATGATACTGTTCTATAGTTTGAACATCCTATTAGGTCCCCATTTCTTGATGGTACATCATCTTTTCCTAAATAAAGGTTAAAGATTATGAAGAAGCTTAATATCATCAGCCAAAATGAATTTGTGACAGACTATCAATTACTCACAAATAAGTTCAGTTTGAGATTGAAATAATTAAGTAAGTGAGAAGCAAAACACGATCTTGAGTAGTTCACCCCTGAATTTAGAGATCATATCAAAAACAGAGTGGTGAATTGGCTATTATTGACAGAACCTAATGAATTGTGGGATAAAGTAAACACATATTTTAAGAAAGCAACAAATCATTAAAAGAAAGGAAAGGGAGAAAAGGCTAAGAAGGATGTCCAAAGAGGCTCTGAAGCATGCTTTCAAATGTAAAGTAGTTAAAACAGAAGAAATGGTGAACTAAAAGAACTGAGAAAAAAATTGAAAGCGTAGCTCAAGAATGCAAAATATTATCAGGAAATGTGCAAAGATGCAAGGTTATAAAAAAGCTAATTATGATTTTAAGAAAAAATTCAAGCCTCAAATTACAATATTGAAGTATTCTATGGGTAAAATCTTGACTAATGCCGGAAACATCAAAGCAGAGTGACGATACCAAAAAGTATTGACTATTGTTTAACCATTTCAAGAGTCAATATGTCACCAAGAACTGATGGCAATTAAAGTATAAGCCCTTGCTTCCTTGAATGCACTAGAAAATCATAAGACTCAAAAGTGGACAAGATACCAATTGAAATGCTTCAACAAGCTAATGAAATACTAAAAGAACACCGTCATCTATTCCAAAAATCTAGAGGACAGTTACCTGGCAAATTGATCCACAGGCATACATATCTGTACTAATTCCAAAGAGAAGTAACCCAACAGAATGCCAAAATCATCAAAAAATAGGACATGCAGCTTAAATTTTGCTTAAGATAATTCAAGAATTGCTTTAGTAGCACATCAACGGGGAGATGCCAGAGCTTCAAATTGGATTCAGAAGAGGAAATAGAAAATGAAGTATCATTGTTGATGTCAGCTGGACTTTGGATCAAAAACAAAGAATTCCAGAAAGATTTTTTTCTTGTTTTATGGTCTATGCAAAAGTCACTAAAATGTGTAGATTGAAACAAATTTTGGATGATATTGAAACGAGAATTTCAGAGCACTTCATTGTGCATATGTGGTAAATGTAAATAGACCATGAGCCTGTCAATTGAACAGAACACAGAGAGACTGCATGTTGTAAAATCAGGAAATGTGTGAGTCAGGATTGTCGTCTTTCAACAAAGTTGTTCAATCTGAATGCTGAGTAAATGATCCCAAAGTTGAACTGCGTGAGAAGAAGGTGGCCTCAGGATTGAAGGAAGGCTCATTAACAACCTTCAGGAGGGAGATGGCACAACCTGACTTGCTAAAACAAAGAGAATTAGATGTCCTTAATGATTAAGATCAAAGACTGCAACCAGCAGTATAGATTGTAATTTAGTGTAAAGAAAACCAAGATCCTAGATCAACTAGATCAACAGACAACATAAATGGAGGAAAGATTGAAGTTGTCAAAGATATTATTTTACTTGAGCCACAATCAATGCTCATAGAAGCAGAAGTCAAGAAATAAAAGGTATTGTATCAGGCAAACCTGCTGCACAAAACCTCTTTTAAAGTATTATGTTAAAGAACAAAGACATCACTTTGAGGTTTAAGGTGCTATGGATTCAATCCATGGTGTTTTCAATCACTTCATATACATGTGAAAGTTGAGCAATGAATTAAGAAGATCAGATAAAAATGGGCACATTTGAAATATGCTATTTGAGAAGATATTGAATGAACCATGGGCTACCCGAAGAATGTGAAATTCATCTTGTGGATGTATATTACAAGCATGAAAATTTGCTAACTGAGGGCACTGGGTGAATTCCTACATTAGATTTTCAAATCTATGTTTGTGTATGCATGTGAAAGTTGGAAATTGAATAAGAAAGACCAAAGAAGAATCATATCAAAAGATCATTTTATTGGGGACTTATACAACTCTTACCACAATCCATCCATCCATTCTGCCAAGCACATTTGTACATTTGTTGCCATCATTTTGAAAACATTTTCTTTCTACTTGAGCCTTTGGTATCAGCATCTCACTTTCTCCCCTCCCTCTCCAGCCTTCCTCCCTCATGAACTTTTGGTAATTTATAAATTATTATCATTTTTCATGTTTTACACTGACCAATGTCTCCCTTCAACCACGTTTCTCTTGTCCATCACCCTGGGAAGGGGTTATATGAAGATAACTGTGACTGATTCCACTTTTATAACCTCTTCCCCTTTTCTTACCCTCCTGGTATAGCTACTTTCAATATTGATCCTGAGGGGATTATCTGTCCTATATCTCCTAATTCATACCAGTGTACATGCTCTAGTCTAGCCAGATTTGTAAGGTAGAATTGGGGTCATGATAGTGGGGGCAGGAAGTATTCAAAAACTAGAGGAAAGTTGTATTTTTCATTGGTGCTATACTGCACTCTGGCTGTCTTGTCTCCTCCCCATGACCCTTCTGTAATGGGATAACCAATCGCCTACAGATGGACTTTGGGTCTCCACTCCATACTCCACTTCACCCACAATGCTATGATTATTTTTGTTCTGTGTCTTTGATGCCTGCCTGACTCCTGATGCGATTGACACCTCATGGTCACACAGATTGGTATAGTTGCAACAAGAAGAAAGTGAGATGAAATAAGAGGAAAGAAGTAGGAGGTGAAGAGCATTTATAGAGGTTTAAATACAGGCATGTACACATGTAAATATATTTATATGTTTTGATGGGGAAATGGATCTATGTACATATATTTGTAGGTTCAGTATTAAGATAGCAGATGAATATTTTGGTCCTACTAAAGTACTCCTGCAATGTGAGAACACTTTGTTCTATTAACCTGGCATTTCATGATGCTCATCTTCCTGAAACAATTGCTGAAGACACAAAGGGTGCATAAGCAAATGTGGTGAAGGAAACTGATGGTGCCCAGCTAACAAAACATATAGCGTAAAAAAAAAGATACAGCATCTAGGGCTTAAAGGCTTGAAAATAAACAAGGAGCCATCCAGCTGAAAATCCACAAAACCCACATGGAAAAATTACAGTTTCATTATGGTGCTGGCAAATGATTTGAAAGTACCATGGGCTGCCAAGAGACCAAACAAACCTGTCTTGGAAGAAGTATAACCCCAAGGTTCCTTATAGGCAAGAATGACAGGACTTCCTCTCTTGGTCTTTGAATATATTGTCAACAGAGACTGGTCCCTGGAGAAGGACATCGGGTTAGGAAAAGTAGTGGGACAGAAGAAGAGTGGAAGACCTTTAATAAGATGGAATGAGACAATGGTTGCATCAATGTTCTAAAACATTAGAGCAATTCATTGTGAGGATGATGCAGGACTGGGTAGTGTTTCAGTCCTCTTGTTCTCTTGTACATAGAGTCTCTGTGAGTTGGTACAGGCTCAAGAGCACATAACAACAGCAGCAGCAACAATGGTTATGTAAATAGTGTTTATACAATTATCTCATCGAATCATGGATACACAGAATCAAAATACTGTTACACTGAATTTTATTATTTCAGTGCTCCCACTGAGAAATATTGGGCTTGGGACAGCATTTTCTATCAGTTTTTTTTCTTTTTCATATGTTATTGTTTCAATTTATTTTTATTTACTTCTATAGGTCTTTTCATTTTTATTATAAATTAATTTGATGTGTTCAAAGCAATTTGTTTTTCATGTAACCGCCCATACATAGTTTGTTTCATGACAAATGACTGCAACATATATATATATATATATATATATATATATATATATATCAATGCTCTTCCCATTGCCTCTGTTTCCCATTTCTATTCATCCTCCTTATTTCTACCTGTCTTATAAACTTTCTCCCTGGGAAAATGCTGTCCCTTTGATCTTGTATGATCGATTGTTCTAAAAGACTACAAATGGTCCACATGTTGTTATGGACCTTGTAGACCAGTTTGGGTTTCTGTGAACCTTGTGCCTCAGGAGTAAGTTTAATTACAGGTTTGAATTACCAGGAAGGGCCAAGGCCTTAGGAGTCCACCAGTAATGTAACTATGATATCAATAGATTTGACTTTTTAAAATTGTAATTTTTGAGTTTTGTTCCACATTTTCTCCCATTCTACCCAGGGTGTTTTATTGAGATTCTTTTCAGAGCTCTTGGTGGAGTAGGTAGGCCCCATCTAGTTTTTCTGGTATCAGGGTCACAGAGACTGAGACTCTGTGGTCCCCTGGTTCTTTGGAAAAATTGATTCCTGGCATCATTCATTTTCTTGATTCTTTCTGCTTTGGAGAGGGAGACATCAATAATTGCACCCCCTAAGGTGGCCATTCACAAGCATTAAAACATCAGTTACTCCTCTCCAAAGGAGAATGTCTAGCATTGTCTTTGTGGATTAAGTTAACCCAAACAGACCATGGTATCTCCTGAGACAATGATCCTAAGCTCTCAGAGTCAGTGACTCATTTCCTTAAAGAGTTTGTTTGGCTACATAAGCAAATGTGGGGAAGAAAGCTAATGGTGCTTGGCTACCAAAAGATACAGCATCTGGAGTCTTAAAAACTTGAAAATAAACAAGGGGCCATCTAGAACAGAAACAACAAAGCCCACACCAGTCTGTGTGATTACAGGGTGTTGAAGGGAGCAGGAGTCAGGCATCAAAGAACTAAAAATTTTATCATTATAAAGGAGGGGAAGTACTGAGTGGGAACCCAAAGCCCATAAATAGGTGAAGCAGCACCCTCTTGCAGGGGGGTTGCAGGGAAGAGAGGAGCCAGTCAGGGCATAGGGTGGCAACAATGAGATATGCAACTTTCCTCTAGCTCCCAAATATTTCCTCCCACCCTCTATCATGATCCCAGTTCTACCTTGCAAACCCGGCTAGACCAGAGGATGTACACTGGAGTCAGAAACATGGGGAATTCAGGACAGATAATCCCTTTGGGACCAGTGGTGGGTATGGTGATACCTGAAGGGCAGAGGAAGGGTGTAGTGGAAGGGGGGAGCCAATTGCAGGGATCTATACATATGATATCTCTGGAATATGGACAGCTGGGAAGTGACTGAAGGGACACATTGGAGTGAGTATGATATGAAAAATAATAGCAATGTGTAAATTATTAAGGCTTCATGGGGGAGGGGGAGAGGGGAAGAAGGGGGATTATGGGGAGCTGGTACTGGAGGCCTAAGTGAAGGAGGATGTTTTGGGGGTGATGATGGCAAAGGTGTGCAAATGTGATATGCGTGCAATTGAGGTGTGTGTTGATCATAATGGGAGTTGTGTAGGCTCCCAATGGAATGATTTTTAAAAAAAAGGATGGGGAAAGAGGAGCTTATACCAAGGGATCAATTAGAAGATATTTGGAAATGAAGATGGCAACATATGTACAAATGTGCTTGATACAAAGGATGTATTGAATGTTGTAAGAGCTGTAAGAGCCCCCAATAAAATTATTGAAAATGAAAGAGCTTGCTTATAGCTAAGAAATCCTCAGTGCTTTTCCCACCAAACAATATCCATGAAATCAAACTCACTGCCTTTGAGTTGACTCAGCTCATTGATCCATAATAGGGATGCTGAGTGTGCGAATCATTACCTGAGCAGATAGAATCATCTTTCTCCATATCAGCAGCTACTAGGTTTGAATGGCTGGCCATTGATTCATAGTCTGAAGATTTATTTGAATATATTTATGGATATATTTGCAACATATAAAAATCATGTAAACACACTTTCTATTATATCTATATATGTATATTCATGAGTCTAATTAAATTTGCCAAATCCAATTTGCTAATCTTGTGTGTCTATATGTACAACCATAGATTATATAACATTACTCTCATTGCAGGATCACGTAATCAATAGTATATAGGTTTGTTACCATTAGCTTCTGGGCTTCTCCCAGTGTCTTCCTTTGCCTCATTACTTTTCTAATGATCTTGTCTTTATTGTATAATACCTTCTCCTTCATGTGTTAACATACATCTAATCTCTAGTTAGTAATCTTCCCTCTCTTCCCTTCCCACTCCTGGTAACCATCAAATGTTTTTTTTGTGTGTGTATAAATAGCCTAATCTTATATTTTCTATTTCCATTCATGATTTACTCATGCCACTCAGTGGGATGTCCTCCAAGTTCACTCATTTTATGAGGAGTGTTAGCAGATTAATTATTGTTTTTTAATGCTGTACAGCATCTCATTTTACATCATATTTATCCATTAATCCACTGATTGCATCTAGGTTGTTTCCATCTTTTTGCTACTGTGAATAGTGCTGCAAATAACATAACTGTGCATTTATCAATTCCTTCTATGGATCTTAATTCTATAGGGATACATGCCTCAAAATGAGATTGCTAGGTCATATACTATTTCCATCTTCAATTTTTGAATGAAGCACTTTACCATTTTCCAAGTTATTGCATCATTTTATAGTCTCACATGCAATGTGAGGGATTTTCAATCTTTCTACAGCCTAGCCAGCTTTTAAAATTTTGTTTTATTTTTTGTTTGATAAACACTGTTATTGGTATTCCCATGTTTTAATTTGCATCTCTAGTGTTTATGATCACAGGCACCTGCCATGTGTGCTCGCAGAATGAATATCTTCTTTCATGAAGTACTTGTGTTCTCAGGTCATTTTTAAATTGGACTATTTCTGATTTTCCTGTTCAAGAGTTGAGATTTTCTATAAATTTTAGAGATAAGACCATTGCCCCTTGTGTCATTACCAAATAGTCTTTCTTAGCATTTAGCTTCTTCTTATAGTATTTTGGTGATGTTTTTTGATGTGCATAAATGGTTAATTTGGGGGAAGCCCTAGTATTCTAATTTGTCTTCTGCTTGTGCATTTTTAGTTATGTTTCATAGTCACATTTATTAAGATGTTGAATTTTACCCATATTTATTCTTTGATGGTATTTCTTTAATCTTAGTTTTTACAGTTAAGTCTTTCTTTGTTATGTCTTAAATGCTTGGTACCTGTTTGAGAAGTAGTCTTTCTAATTTCGGTGGCAGTGGTAGTTTGTCAAAAGCTCAGCTATGGGTTCAGAAGACAGACCAGTCAGACCACTAGACAGGATAGCTCTTCAGAGGAGGTTATTCTATGGGGTTTGATTGGTCCTACTTGGTGCCACTGGGAGGCTGTAGGGTGATTCGTGATAGAACACACTTGTCTGACAGTGAGGATTCTGTTGAACTTATGGAAAATGGGAGATGGTTATTCTGCTCTCTTCTCATTGGGAAGGATGCTTGTGATCATTCAAAATGGCTATGCTAAATCAAGCCAGTTGGAATGACCATTCTATGGGGAGTTTTCATTTGTTGTTTTTCCTCAATTGTTTCTTTTAACTGTATTTCATCTACTCCTCTTTTATTTGAAGGTCAGGTTCCTAGGCCTGCTATCTCTATGGGTATCTCTGTTTCTGTGGATTTTGTTGTAGTAGGTCTGGATAGTCTCTTCAACTAGCCCACTCTCTTGGATCAATGCTCTCCTTTGAGTTTTCACTGGCCAGTTACAATTAGTGAAAGTATGGCAACTTGTATCTCAACTCAACTCCTCTTAGTTGCCTTCTACCTTATTATCCACTTCAAAGATACCTTCCAGAGAGAAGAGAAAATGGTTGGTACAAGCGCATTCTAGAACTATAATTAATAGTGTATTCTCGTCACCCATCATTTTACCACCTTGTGTCCACAATCTGGCTCTCAGTGCTCTCTTTAAGTACAGGCCCCATGGTACATTGCTGCATGCTTCACTGTGAAGGGCTGCATTTCTCCTCTAATTACCATCACAACAGCTCCTATTATGGTTTGACCCTAGCAATTTAGCTATATTTATGCTACTGTAATGCAACAAATAGATAATAATGAATACTGATGCAGCTCAGGTTTGAAGCAAATGATAATTATAGTAAGTTTAATGAAAATACCAGAAGCAGCATTATGTAAAAAAAAGAAAAACAATATTGACATTATGACAAGAAAAAGAATAATACAATCATCTCCCCTTCCCAAAGCCCTCCTTTATCACTTAGAAACGCTCTTGGAGATCTATGTATATGCTGTTCACATGTCTTTTTTGATTTTTAGTCTGTGATTTTCTGACTTAAATCCTCACATTCCACGCTTTCATTTCTCATTTCCACATTGAACTATACATGTCAAATGAAGACAAACAGTTGCATGACAGTCAATCAAATGGGAAACTCCTTCAGTCAACCAATTTTATCCTAACTATAGCATACTCAATTTGAGAAACTAGAAGGCAGGTAAAGATGTTAGGATGTTAACAGAGTCATTCTGTGAGTAGTGCTTTTGAAGAGTAACTATCCCTGAAAATCATAGACATCGGCAGTCGTTCTCCCACAATGAACAAATTTAAACTAGAAATTGTTATATTTTTTTTTGGTGTGTGGATATGTCCAAAATGTAGAGTAGTGGGGGGAAAGGAAGAAGAGACACTAGGGTTCCATCACATGTTGATCACAGACACCTCTGGCACTACTTCAGGAAAACCTCATTTGGGTCATTAGTGAGACAGGGCTAAAAAGAACACACTTTCACGGGTGTCCGGAATGAACTAAATGAACTTTTAAGTGAAATTGAGTACTCAATTGGGTAAAAGTGTAAGGCAGCAACAAAGAAAATATACAATTACCTCATTTTGTAAATATGGGATTTTGATTTTCATGTGTCCACCCGAGGAAAATGGGAAAGTAAGAAGATATCTGGTTCCATGGATGAGTTATGTCTGCAAATGATCTCATGGGCTTCATAATTCTTCCTGCACTTTTATCCACCCTCATGTTATCTCAGCATGGCAAGTGGTTATTCTTCTCTCTTATCTTCTAGGGTAACTTTCAAGGTTAGTAATTTCTAAGATAGCACCATTTATAGAGGGGGAATGATGATCATAATAAAATTTCTACTAATGGTCTAGGGGTCAGGATAATTGGCTGTAGCTCTCCAAATTCAACTAAAATTCCCCAATGCCATTCTAAATACTTTTCTCTAATTTTCCTCATTGTTGAATAGCTCTCAACTATTCAACAGTAGGCCCACATTCCTACGTTAAGTGAAAACCTGGGTAGCAGATTAAGAGAAAAAGAACAGAGGCAAGAATAAAATTGCCAAAACAGAGCTTAAAAAATTCCCTATATTGCTCACATCAATGCATAACTGGAAATAATCCCTGGTCAAGCATCATCTTTATGCCCCATCACTTACTTCTTAATCATACTGCTCACTCTCTGCTACCACTACTACTTCTTTGATCCATTAACTGCCCTTTCTCTCTACCAGGGGGACTAGTATTTTGGCTGCAGATGTAGCCAGATGTTCATCTGGGAGTTATTGGAGTAGCTAGTATTAAAAGGTGAAGCTACTATATTTTACCCCACCTGCTATACTCTTTTCTATCTTTACAATTAGATTTCCGGATGAGAGTGAAGTAGCAGTGGGACAGACGGTTTTCAAGTTAAAAGGGGAAAAGATGTTAAGGATCAAAGAAAATGTATAAACATGGGGCTGATTTGTGCTGTTAAGAATGAAGTTTGTGTGCTTTGGATTTCATAATATTTCCCATTAAACTAAAGTAAAGTAAACTTTTAAACTGCAGCAAAAGTTCATTTTTTGTAGAGACAGGAACATTGTGGACACCAGAGGGCCGATCTTCATCATACTGAGTGGGCACTCTCTACAGCCAGTTTCAGGAGTCTCGGCAATTCTTCTGGAAATTCTCCCTGGTAAACTGTATCAAGGAGTTCCAATAAAGTAAAATTTTCTGCTAGAGAGGATTGAGAAGTGTAGGTTCATTCTTCATAGAATGAACTAAATCTGGCTCGAAGAGAATAAGTTTCCCTTGAATCAAATGCAGGTCGCTTGGCCAAACATAACGAAGTAAAGTAAAATAATACAAAGGTCCCCATATTGATCACAAATATATGTCTCAAATCTTAATCTTCCTCACCTATACACATTAGTTCCACCCATTATTTTGCCAGGTTAGGTGAATCAGATTTATACAGCATTCAGATACATATAGGTGTGTAGACATAAATCTATTTTTTATTTGTACTTTCCATGATTAACAGCATCTATAGCAGACAGTATATTTGACTTATTGCACAAATAAAATCTTCTGTGCCTTGGAAGGTGGAATGAAATTAAAGTTCATGGCAGCCTTGGACCCAGCGGTGAGTTCTGCCTAAGCTATCTTTGTGGTTCTCTACTAAGCCATAAATTATCTGCCCAAATCACTGATGCTCATCCACAAAGCACAGGTGGCAGTCTCCTTTCATGCACACCAAAGAGAGTGAGATAAAAATAAATCATGCTGCCATTAAAAACATGCCAACATTTTTTCCCATCTGCTGAGCCCAGCCTCTCTGGTAAATGAACTAACAGGTTTCCACTATCACACTTGATTAGCAGACACCACACACAATTAATTAACATCAGCACAGAAGTAGTCTATTGGATTTCTCCCTTTTAGACCTAATCAAAGCCTAACACAGATATGCACCTTGTAGAACACTCAAACTTGTGGGTTCTCAGATGTGGCTTCTGCAGAGCCCATTTCTGTCTAAATACTTCCAACATACTTACAATGAAAGTGGTCTGCTGTGCAGTCATATGAATGGTGGACTTCATCTCCTGGGTTCCATGCTGTCAAAGTCACGATATACATAATTGTATGCCACATTTTCCTTATTCCTACAGCAAAAAGACAATATAAAGACAATGTCTATGTTTGCATTGAATCTGTTAAAAATACACTTATAGTTTCCTTCCCATTAAAAAGGTGTAACACAAATGTGTGTTTTTTTAAATGTTTAGGAGAGGTTATTAGGAAATCCGAGAAGAGCTGAATCTAGGCTTTAAAAAGCCACTAATTACCACTAATTATAATCTAATTATAGAGACTTAAGGGAATGTAAATCTTTTATAGAAACTGGAATGTTGGTCTACGGTCAGAAGTATTTTGAATAAATAGATTTGTTAGAATATGAAATCTAGCAAAGCTATTTTCCAAAAATCCCAGGCTAGGAGAGTATTACTTGTGAATTATCTCAAACTTCCAAGGAAGAATGAATTCTGATATTTTGCTTTATTTAAAAACTTAACTCTTAATAAAGATGATTTATTAAAAAAGCGTGAACCTTGTTTTGCCTTGCTGCTTTTATTGTAAGAGTGAAGATCATTCTCATTAACCATAGTGTTGACCTTCCAGAGAATTTCAACATGTCCCTAAAACAGTGGTTTTCCACCTGTGGGTTGCGACCACTTTAGGGGTCAAATGACCCCCAGGGCTTGCTGGATTCACTACAGTAGCAAAATTGCAGTTATGAAGTAGCAACAAAAATAGTTTTATAGTTGGGCAGAACAACATAAGGAACTATAGCAAAGGGTTGCAGCTTTAGAAAGTGTGAGAACCACTACCCTAAAGGGACACCCAGTTCTTGTGAAGGGCCCCAGAGGAGCCATGTGGAGGAACTTCAGTCACATCAACCTTGAATGCAGTCTCTTTGGAAAGAAAAAGAAGAGGCTGTAAGTGGACTAATGGTGGGGAAATAGAAAGGGACTGAGCCAAGTCTGTAATATCTGGAGTCATGTACAGAATATTGTCAAGGGTAGTACATTGGGCTTTCAGGACAAGATGAAAGCAGTGTGCACTGAGCAACAACTTCATTATTCTTGTTCAGACCTTTTGTTGAAATCAGCAGCATTTTGGGTGAAAAACGCAACTGGAGCGTTTGAATAGGGATAGGTGTTGCATATTCTATGTATCAAGCCCGAAAAATGAGTTAATTTTTTTTTATCAAACTCAGTTGCTTAGTTAAGCTAGCCACAAAAGTTAAAAATAAGGGTATCTGAAACATTTTGGATGACATCTATGTTCCTGAAAAATGAATAGTTCAACAAATCTAATGAGCAAGATCTAAGAGCTGTCCAGCTTTAGGCTAGATGATTCTTTAAACCTTTCTGTAATGCTTTGACACAATAAAATTGATCTAGGAGGAGAAAGAGAAAAACATAATTTAGCCAGCCTTTCATCTGGACTTTATGACAGAAGGTTTATTCTCAACATTCCTAATGCCGAGCCCCTTTAGTATAGTTCCTCATGTTGTGGTTAGACCATCCCCCACAATAAAATTATTTTCATTGCTGCTTGATAACTAATTTTGCTACTGTTATGAATTGGGCGACTCCTGTGAAAGGGTTGTTCTACCCCTGATGGACCCATTGTTGCATCCACTCAGACATTTCATCTCATTAAAATCCTTGCTCTTTTTCAGGAACTGATCTCCTGATAACGTGTCCAAGGTACATGACATAAAATGCCGCCCTCAATTCTATGGAAACCTATATGCACACATACACACATAAGACATACACACATGCATGTAGACACATAGATGCAGGTCAGGTGGTCAGTTTCTAGTTGCAGAGACAGGGAATCCAAGTTAGCAGCCGGCTGACAACTGCTGGTGAAACAACAGGGTGCGGGCTCCAATCCAAACATCTGGAGGTCCATAATGATCCAAATCCAGCATCGGCACCCAGACAAAACAAGCAAGTAATGCGTCCACATGTATGGAAAGTTTTCCCTGAGGAAACTCCATTTCGATTGATGGGCTACTCAAAACAGATCTGATCTTAATATTATATTAACTCTCATCCTGGGGAATGACAACACCTTAACTGCCAAACCACTGAGAATCCTGCTCAGCCAAATTGAGACACCTACCTTAACTATTGCATTCTGTATGTGATATTGATCTCAGGAAAATAGCCCACTAACCTTAAAGTATGTTGCGTTATCCACCATACATCTTAATTTGTTTATGATGCAATTTGCATACAAGACCCTGCCCTAGTAGATGGATTGGCCAGCTGAAAACAAGCAATGTGCTAGCTTTATGTCCAGGGAGAATCAGTACACTACTATCTGGGTTTTACCTGAATTGCTCTTGTCCTTATGGGGCAAAAAGTTCCTATCACCTTAGCAAGCAAGGAAGGCAAGCTGGAGCCAGCTAGTATCTTTCAGGATCTCCATGGTCAAAGACATGATCTAGCAGGGAAAACTGAGTTCATTGTCAACTAATAAAGAGGAGCACAATGTATGCTGGGTCATCAACTGGTCTCAACCATCAAGGGACCATTGCTGGCTGTACAGTAGCATCAAATGATTCATCTTTTAGTTGAGAAGGCACTTTAACATATCAATGTGAGCATTAGTTGTTGAACCAATGAGGGTATACTTATTAGTATGATTGAAACAATTGTGCCATAAGAAAAGCATTCTGCCCTTTGAATGTCTTGAGGAAGCGAGAGAGTCCTAGAAACCAAAGTCTATTACAGTTCATCTCTCATATTCATCTCTTCATTTCATTTCCAACTAACTGTCAAATGATCTATCTTTATGGGCATTTTCAGATATCAGATTTTGAGGGCAGTTCTCTTTACTGCTCTGGGTTGAGGGGTGATCAGGGGCTCTTGGTGGGCCGAGTCCACTTCCTCCTCACCATCGCTGACTTCTGGCTGCTCCAGAAGGCGTCCTAGGCCAGGTTGGGCTGTGGTTGTTCTTGCTGATCCCTTGCTGGCTGCGGTTAAGCAGGGTCCAGGGGCATTCTGGCTAATGGGGATCCGCACGTAGGAGGTGTCAGGTTTCCACTGGCCTGACCTCTGTTCCAGGACCACTACAGCTTCCTTGCCATGATGGCCAGGGTCTTGCGAACAACCAGCAGGAGAAGTGTTGCAGGCTTTCGGGTTCTTGGGCTCTGTGTGCTGCCTGCTGATTCCTCCTGCTCAGGACACTGGAACCGTTCCCAGACCACTGCTGCAGATACGAGGCCACCGTCATGGCTGGGCAGAGGTCAGGAGATGGCGACTGGAGGCAGAAAGAGCAAAAAAAAAAAATCTTAATCTTTTTGTAATGATTTTAATTTGACCAAATGAATTCATCAAATTTAATAGCTCATTTGTATCGGAGTTTTACTTTTAATCTAACACTTTTTTCTTGTACAACAGTATCTCATATACTAGACTGTTTCTGCGAGTTTCATGTAACTAAATTGTAAGCATCAACTTTGAAATTCTCCTTACAGGCATGTAGTTGTATTTCACATTAGAGAAGTTAACGTGGTTCATGTGGATGAATGGACGGGGGCAGCTGTTCATGCATACTGATGAGGAGGTGAGCAAAATTCAGTTGGCAGGGGGACCATCACTGCTCTCTGGTAGTCGTGGGAGCTACCCAGCGCTGCTCCTGAGAGCCACCACTGGATTTGAACCGCCAAGCCTGCAGGCCGCAGTCCCGCACTCAAGTACTTACTCCACTGGGGTTCAGCCCCAAATTAATTTTAATAGCAGCACATATATATGTTACTTGCCATCAAGCTGAATCTCATAGTGAATTTGGGTGTAACACAGCAAAGCATTACCTGGTCCTACACTATCCTCACACACAGAGCAATTTGTTCAAGTCCATCGTTGCAACTGCTCTGCCAGTCCATCTCAGCGAGGGTCTCACAGGCCCAGAGAAGCCCTGCCTTCAGCAAACCATCACCTCTTCTACTAGCCGACCTGTCCTGCTGACGTACCCAAAGCAAGTGTTTAGTTGGGATCCAGATCGCAAAGTTCTGTTTTTCTTAGTTTTAGTCTGCAAATTCTATTGAAACTCCTCCACCAGGGGTGATCTGGCTAGTATTTGAAATACTGGTGACATAGCTTCCAGCATTATAGCAACAAACAAGCCACCACAGAGTGACAAACTGAGAAACAGGTGATGGACATACACACGCATGCACGAACACACGTAAGAGGCATGGAAATGTCATATCGTAAGGAGGCATAAGCTTTGCATAAGCTCCAAGCACACATCACTCGAAGAACGAGTGAAGGAAATTTGCTTTGTTGTTGGGGTGAAAAATAGAAACACCCCGTTTCCTTGTCAGAAACAGACCCAAATCATTCCTGAAATGTCTGAAGCTTCCAAGTGCTCTGTGGGGGTGGGGTGGGGGCACATTCTGAGTTGCACAGCCCCCTCTGCATTTGCTGCTCTTGGCCAGGATGGGGTGGAAGATTCTTGGAAACTTTGTGGTAGATCATCAAGGCCAGAGCTTTTTAGACTTTAATATGCATAAAATGCCAGGGTATTTGGTTAACATGTAGTGCCTGATTCAGTATGGGCAATGTCAAATATGTGTATCTCTGACACACTCCCAGGTGCAGCTGACGCTGCTCACGGGGAGACCACACGAGGAGCAGCGAGGAAAATCCACGGTTCTTGGTGCCCATTTTAATCATGTGGGCAGCCCTGCCAGCACGATCAAATGCAAGGAAAGGACACACAGCTAAGTTTTGATTTCCATACACAGCAAATACTTTTAAAATACAAGTATGCCTCGTGCACTATTGGGGACATATTGTACCAAATTGTTTTTGTTTTATATTAAATACAAAGTTAATTAGAAACTCCATCTAATCTGGAACTCATAAGTGAGGAGCATTTATAAATAACAAAATCTAAATTCCTTCCCCAGAGATTCAGATTACTTGATCTGGGGTGTTGGATATGGAAGTTTTCAAGACCTCAGCTTGTTTCAACAAGTCACCCAAGTGGAGAGCCACTGATCAAAATGAGTTCCTTTCTTAACAGGTGAGAAAACTGAAGTCAGATATGGACTCTTTCATGGAATGTCAATTGTCCATTTTTATGATTGGGTTATTTGCCTGTTTGCTGTTAAATTCTCAAAGTTTTTAGATTTTTACCTGATATAGAGTTTCCAAAGATATCATCCCAGTCTTTTCACTTGTTTTGTTAAATAATTTTGAAGAACAAAAGGTTTTTTAATTTTATGATTACTTATATATTTTGTCATTTGATATTTGTGAATTTATTGTTATATTAAATTTCATTTGTAAAATCTAAGCCTGATACTGTTGCACCTTAATTTTCCACTAGGGACATCATGGTGCTAGTTTGCACATTTATGACAATCTATTTTAAGGTTGTTTGCTGGATTGTTTTTCGTGTGTGTGTGTGTGTGTGTGTATACAGTCTGAGGCATGGATACTGTTTATTTTTTATGCATTTGGAAATCCAACTTTTGCCAAAGGTTCCTTTTTAATCATCAAATAGACCCAGCACTTATATGAAAAACCGGTTGACTATAGATACGCGAATTTATTTATTGATTTACCATACAAGTAGCATATACAATGCAATACCTGGATGCTTGATTATTACAGATATATAACGATTTACAATGGAGAAATGTGAGTCCTCCTATTTCTTCTGTCTGGCTGTAGCAGTCATGTGCTTATGTTAATTTTATAATTGAACTGTAGAGGTGGAGTCTGGCCTGTTAATCAGGAGAAAGCTATTGAGTAGCTGATGAGGCCTCTATGTGGGCATGGCTTTCACCTGAGACCCCAGGGAAATCTTGCGATATTTCCCTCGTGAAGATAAGACGCTATCTTTTCCAGTTGTTGGGAGTTAGTTTCAGAGACGCTTAATCACGGAAGAGACAAGATGATAAGAAGCTATCTTCCCCAGTTATTGGGGGTTAGTTTCAGAGACGCTTAATCACGGAAGAGACAAGATGCAGCCTCGGAGAAGTTGGAGGAGCCAGCGGAGAGACCACATGGCTTTGCCCTGATGAAGACAGACCTCTGAAGCTGGAGGGGCATGCTGTTGATGGACCTGAGCCCTGGAAGCGAGGCGCCATAGGGAGACCCCTGCCAGTGCCAGAATTCTGCACCCACTGACCTGTGACTTCTTGATCCGGAAGCAGACTTTATAGACTGATTGCGGGCATATGGGTTAATATTG
Organism: Nesogale talazaci; assembly: GCA_004026705.1. Classification (NCBI taxonomy): domain Eukaryota; kingdom Metazoa; phylum Chordata; class Mammalia; order Afrosoricida; family Tenrecidae; genus Nesogale; species Nesogale talazaci. Next base: position 96,404 of record PVJH01003966.1, read on the forward strand.
AACTGAACTTATGACTTTGCACTGAACTGGATTGGGATGCCTTCTTAGTGTCACATTTCTTTTGAATATAAACCCTTTCCTTATACCTATATGCATGTCTCTGAAATTTGTTCCTCTAGCCAACCCGGACTAACTCACTGGCAATACTTTAGCTATTCAGTGCCTCCTGCCATTCCACATAAAGATGAAGATTGGTTTTCCCATTTCTGTAAAGAAAGTTGTAGTTTTATCAGAATTGCATTAAATCTAAATAGCATTTTGGCTAGCATTGGTATCTCAAACATTTGAAGTTTTCTAATTCATGAACACAGAATATTTTTTGTATATTTAAGTCTTCCTTAATGTGTTTCAAACTGGGCTGCTAACCACATGGTCATCAGTTTGAAACCCCACAAAACGCCTTGGTAGGAAGATGCAACTTAACTGCTCCCGTAAAGACATATAGCTTTAGAAGTCCACAGGAGTCATTCGACTCTGTCCTATAGGCTCTCAATGAGTTGGAATGGACTCAATGACAATTCGATTAATCTTTCTTTAAAAAAAATAAAGTTGGGGCTGAAGTTGGTGGTGTAAGTGGTTGAGTGTGGGACTGCGGCCTGCGGGCTTGGCGGTTCAAATCCAGCGGTGACTTTCAGGAGCAGCATTGGGTAGCTCCCATGACCACCAGAGGCAGTTATGCCTCCCCCCCAAAAAATAAAATAAAATAAAGTTGTGCCTGGTCTCAATCAAGCTATTTTCAATTACCGGAAGTGAAAACTGGTCAATCGATCAGATGGACCATGAAGGAATTAATGCATTCCAATTATGTTGTTGAAGAATTTTGCAGGACCTTGGACTGCCAGAAGGACAAGCAAATCTCTCCTGGAAGAAGGACAGTCAGAAAGGTCCTTAGAGGCAAGTAGGGCAAGACTTCTCTCACTTACGTTGGACATAATATCAGGAGGGGCCAGTCTCTGGCAAAGAACATCATGTGTTATTAAATAGAAGATCAGCAAGAGAGGAATTGATACACATGACCATATTAATAGGCACACACATAACCACTCTTGTGGGGATATCTCGGTCTGGGTAATGCTTCATGCTGCTGAACATGTGGTCAATATGAATTGGAATTGACCTGAGCGTACCTATCATTACAACAAGCCTACATGTAATCTCTGATTTTATTTATTGCTAGGTATTTTATTCTCTTGGCTGTTACCTTTAAATGTAATCATTTTCTTGATTTCACTTTCAGATTTTTTGATGCAGGTTTCTGGAAATGTAATTGATTTCACTTGTAGATGTTGTAGTTTGTTGCTGTTTCTGCTATCCAATCGGTTCTGACCCAGAATGACCCTGTGCACAATAGAAGGAGACACAGCAGGGTGCAGAGGACCCTCACCATTGTGTTCATGTTTAACCCATTGTTGTAGTCACTGAGTCGATCCATCTCTTTGAAGGCCTTCCTATTTTTCGCTGTCTCTCCACTTTTCCAAGCATTGGGTTCTTCTCCAGAGACTGGTCTCTCCTGACAACATGTCCAAAGTACACAAGATGAAGTGTCTTCATCCTTGCCTCAAAGGTGCATTTAGGCTAGCTTTCTTCCAGGATAGATTTGTTCAGTTTTTTGCTGACCTTAGCTCTGTAATTTGCTAAATTCTTGTATTAACTCTGAAAGGTTTCTTACATACTCTTTGGAGATTACTATTTATAATAATACATTATGTTGTGGGAAATAGTCAATCACTTACACAAAAGAAAAAAGTAGGAAAATATGTTGATACTATAGTTCATCTATGGTTACAGGGAATGGGAGGAAGACAAAGGTGGGGAATTATTAAATACAGTGTACTGAGTTCAGTTTATTGCGATGGAAATTTGCAGAAAATTAATGTAAATACTGTCAAAATGAATACCTATCAGTTGAATTGGCAAAGTTGACCTGCAATAAAGTTGAGCTGACAAAGTTGTGTAATGGGTATATTCACAATGCTGAATAATTAAATAAATAAATGAATAGTTGCTGGGCCTGCTTATGCACCAAATGCTTCATGGAGTATGATAAGTCCTTGGTTTGGAGGCTTAGGATCATGCTTTCTTGTTGCTATAACAAATAATTAGCCTTGCAAAATGCTCAATGTTTCTATTCTACTTCTTCAGCATTACATTTATTGATGGTCTTAAAACTCAAAGGCCATTATCCAAAGTACAGCAATTGGTATCCACTCTCCAGGCACAACAAATAGAAGGAAAGTTGGGAAGAGGAAGGGAAAATGACATATAGCTAGTTGCCTACTTTGGTAGTTACATAATCCGATGTCAATATGAGAGGATTATGAGTGAAAGTGTGGAGTCTAGTCTGTCAATTGGATCATAGCTAGTGGATATGGCCTTCTCCTGAGAATTCTGGGAAATCCAGGATTCTTCCTTGGAGGTGGGAAACACACACCCACTCCTTCCTCACTTTCTTTGAGACACTCTCCTGACAAGACACAAGGCTGCCTCTTTGCGAGACAATGCTGATGCAGCCAGAACCATGGGCCTGGAGAAACTATGTAGATATTCCTGCCAATGCTGAGATGTTTATAACGCCACCGGAGTCAAAGACTTTCTACCCGCTGCTCTGTGATCATCCTGCATTCGGCATCGTTGCATGTGTTTCATATGTTCGAAGAGGACTTTATAGAATGATATCGGACTTTTGAGCTAATATTGGATGAATGGGCTTGGACCTGACTAGTTTAAGATGCTTTCTTAATGTACAATTACCTTTTACATAAAACTCTCTCATACACCTATGAGTTTCTATGAATTTGTATCTCTAGTCTACCTGGACTAATACACTTACTTTGCTATGACACTAGGACTGAATGGTGCTTACTTCCCATTACTACATATTTTGATTAAAGATGCTATGGAGGAGTCCTGATAAAGAGGGGGATTGCAGAGTACAATATCAAATGAAAATGCTAGCTTTTTGCAGTCATGAAATCTGCATGAATCTCTAAAATGATTGCCATGAGATAATCTTTAAATCTTAAACAACAGCAACAACAACAAAAATTCCCTGAAGAATTTTTTAAAGCTAAACAATAGCTGAGCTTAACTAGTAAGGAATGTCTGCCTTGAGCATTGAGTTCCTTTAAGATCCATATATCTTGATTCAATTAACCACAACAACTTGAAAAATGAGGTAGTAAATGTAGGTGCCAATGAGTTTATGTTAGTGGTAAAGAAACAACCTGGAAAAAGAGTGTAGGAATGTTTCAACAACTCAGAGACACAATTGACCCAATCAAAAATTGGGCACAAGGCATGAATAGACACTTTACTAAAGATTAAATCCAGTTAGCTAATAATCATATGAAGAAATATTCAAGTTCATTAACCACAAGAGACAGACAAATTAGAACATTGAGATATCATCTTACACTGACACTATTAGTAAAATTCCCAAAGAGAAAATAATAAAATCTGGAGAGAATGTGGAGGGATTGGAAGAGGTATACAGTGCCAGTGGGTTGCAGAATTATATAACAACTATTGAAAACAATATGGTGCTTCATTAAGCAAATGCCTTATGATTCTGCATTATATATACTCTATAAAATAACATGAAGAGACACATGCACACCATGTTTAATAAAGCAATTTCTGTAAGAGCAAAATGATGGAAACAATTAACAACCCAGAGTACAGAGGAATAGAATGGAATATTATACATCCTTGAAAAAAGTGGCATCTGTTAAACACTTTAAGACACAGACAAATTAGGGAACATTATGTTTAGTAAAGTTAGTTAATCTTATAAAAATATTATATGATTCCAGTATTATAAAGTAAAAAAGAAAAGATGGTTTATACACTAAAGGATAAGACTTTAAAGGCTATTATGAGTCCAGAGTCCAAAGTGGTGGGTGGCAGGGATGATGGGGAGAAAGAAGGAAGGAAAGGAGGAAGGATATTAAAAATGAACAAAAAAAGATAGCTAGGTATATGGAGGTTGTAATGGGATACTGCATCTACTCTAGTGAAATTTCCACAAATAAAAGTGAAAAAAATAGGTCCATCTATTGATTGATCAATAGAAAAAAATTTAAATTAAAAAAAAAAAGAGAGAGCAGGATCTCTGCCTTAAAACCCCATCACATCTAAATATGGGTTTGGGTGGTTAGAAAGTAGAAAAAGTTAAAGTTAAACTGACTTGGATCCTTTTGTGACATAAAAATTAGTTTCAAACAAACAAAAAGAATATTTCAACAACTCAAGGATTGTAATGAATGTTACTGAAGTGTACACGGAAAATGTTGAATTCACATGCATTCTACTGTGCTGCTGTGTGGATTCTCAGCAACAACAAAAATTCTAATAAATTATATTAAAAAGGAGGGGAGAGCTTATACATAATGGTCAGTGGTAACGTGGAAATAAAGATCTAGTGTTTTCCCTGTCATTCTGTCAAGTTCATCTTTCCCACATGATCACAGAAGTCAAAATGGTGCACACACAAATGTGGTGAAGAAAGCTGGTGGTGTCCGGCTAGCAAAAGATATAGCATCTGGGATCTTAAAGGCTTGCAGTTAGACAAGGGGCCATGTAGCAGGAAAGCAACAAAGTCCACATGGAAGTAGCCTGTGTGATCACGAGATATTGATGGGAGCAGGTATCAGGCATCAGAAGACCCCAAACAAACAATCATATCAATGTAAATGAAAGGGTCTGCCCCCCCCCCACACACACACACACACTATCATGACCCCGGCTGTACCTTACAAATCTGAGTAATCTGGAGCATGTACAGAGAGGTGTTCTCAACACAGAGAATCCAGGACAGATCACTGCCTCAGGAACAGTAATGAGAGTAGCAAGACCACAACGGCAACGGCAATGGGGGGGAGGGGGGCAAGGAGAAGAGGATGAAAGGGTGAACCAATTGCATTGGTTACCATATAACATCCCACCCCTACCCCAACTCTGAGGGGCAAACAGCAGAAACGTGGCTGAAAGGAGACATCAGATGGTCTAAGATATGAAATTAATAACAATAATTTATAATTTATCAAGGGTTCACAATGATGGAAGGGTGGGAGAGGGAGGGTCAAGAGAGCAGACACCAAGGGTTCAAGTAGAAAGAAAATGTTTTGAAGGTTATAGCAACATATGTACAAAGACGCTTTATACAATTGTTGTATGGATTGTTATAAGAGGTCTAAAAGCTTCCAATAACATGATTTATTATAACAAGTAGTATTTTTAGGCACTTTCCCCTGTTCTTTCTATTGTAGGGAAAAGTAGTATTCTAGAAACTTTAGAAAACATTCATCCTTCAGGCTGAAGGTGTCCTTGGGGACAGCAAATTAAGTGGTGGGCTGCTAACTCAAAGGTTTGAATTTCAAAGCAACCCTTCCCTTGGAGAAAAACACAGCATCTGCTTTCCTAAAGACTTAAGGCCTTAGAAACCTTTCATGTTGTCTTACAGAGTGGATCTGAGTCTGGATTCATGACAGTGTGAATGGATTTGTTCTCATCTATTCTTAGAACAGTTGTCAGTTCAAGCACACACAGGTGTACTGCAGAAGAAAGACCTGGTAATCTGTTTCCGTAAATATGATTATCAAGCAAGCTCTATGGAGCCATTCTGCTCTGTAGCACATTGGGTTGTCATGTGTTGGAATTGACTCAAGGACAATGGGTTTGGTTTTGGATATAGAATGTACCGAGACAGACTGCATTGGGAGCTCTGCGTCTTGGGGGTGGGCGTTGTCTTCCCTCATTTGAATCACACTCCCTTAAACCTTATGGTCCTTGTTCTCGTTTACTATTCAGAATGCATTTGGAAATTGGCCTAGTAAGAATTTTAATTTATGGGCATTGAAAATGCTTTTATTTTCCTTCTTTACCCCATATCTGGAGCTTGACAAACAGTCTGGGCCCCATGCCCTAAGATTCTAACTTAATTACTCCTGGGTTCAGCCTGGGCAGAGAGTCTTTTGGAAAGCTCCCGGAGTGATTTGCTCTGTGGCCACAGTTGAAGAGCCTGGCCTTGCCAGACCCTTTCAATGCAGTGGATCTGTGTCCCATGACTCTAAAGTTGTCTGTAAGCGGTGGGTCTAGCTGAGTCCATCACAGATGTGTGTAAATCAGCAACTTCAAAGGTTGGAAACACTGAGCCTGACTGCAGGGTAAACCTGGAATGCTTCATATGTTATTCTTTCAAGACCTGTCAAAGCATTTGAATCAGTTCTAATTAAAAAACACATAGTTTCCTTAGATTCCGGCAACTTAAAATACCTATATGAGTCTTGTATGTATTTCCACTGGTCCTAGGATATCCTGTTTCTTAGATGAAATGTAGAGTAAATAGTTATTTTAATTTTTTTAAGGAGTTGGAATGGAGAGGAGAAGAAAAAGCCAGTATTTATTTAATCTAAGCTTTCTAACGAGCAGTTTTAAGGTGTGAGGAAAATCCTCCCCACCTTCTGTTCTCTTCTGTGATCTTTTACTTTTTCTCACTCATAAGGCGAAAGCAGTCACTTGCTTAAGAAACAGCTGCAAATCATGTCTTCCACATGGAAGAGTTGTTTCTCTGAGAAAGTGTTTTGACGAGACATAAAATAATAGACAGTGAGACCTTCTAGGGCTTTTTTCCTCTTCCTTTCACCTTGAGGATTTTAAATGCATTAAAATCAACCCAGGAATTAATTGTTACTAGTTAAGATATTTAGATATTTTTAAATCTCAAAATTGGAAAATATTGTTTTTCACACTTAGAAAGATCATTTGTGATTTTTTAAAAATGGGAGAATGTCTTTTCACCCCCTCAGGAAGGGGAGAATAATTAGAATGCTTATTAATTAGCTGGAGGCCATTCCATTAAACTACCTTATTATATCTCTGTAAACTCATTGAAGTCACTAACTCACCCAGCGTTAGAGGTTAGATCCACAATCAGAATTTCACCAACTTGTCCAAGCCAGATTTCTCAGCTACTCATAGGTCTATCTATACCTAAGATAGACCCTCTCCCACCCATGGTTTTGTTGTATGGTTCTGCTTTTGTTGTTTGAGACAGACTGATTCATCACCTTCCAGATCAATTGAGAGAAGACAAGAGTATAGAGGGAAGAGTCTATTATTGCCTCTCTACCAGACAAGCCCAATCTCCCCTTTCCTTTCAACCCATTAGCGAGTCCTTGCAGTACAGACAGAATTCTCCTTAAACATGAGACATGGTGAGACTATCTTCTGCACTTGTTCTCAAGAGGTCGCAGTCTCTGATGAAGAGCATGAAGTCGAGGGTCAAACGGTGGGGGTAGAAGAAGACCTTCGCTGAGATGGAGTGACCCCAGTGGCTGCCACAGTCGGGCCACACGTGGCAACAACTCCAAGGATGGCAGAGGACAGGGCCATGTTCCACTCTGGTCTCTGTGAGTCAGAGGCAACTGGATGGGATCTGGCACTACCAACAGCATGTCTGTAGCGCCACCCTATAACATGCACATTTTCACCTAAAGTCCTGTGCTATGAGCTGTGTTCTTTCCACTGTGTTTTTCCACAGAAGGACGGAAAGCGGGACAGCACACTCGTGAGTGAGACCCACTGAACGAATGTGAACTAGCCAATGAGAAAGTGGGGACAAGCCCCCCATGTCTGGGATTGGAGCACCTCTGCTGCTTAGCGGCGCTGCGAGGACCCACAGTTTGGGGCCTGTCTGCAGATGAAGTGGAGGCCAGCCGAGTCTAAGGCGCCAAGAATTAGCTCAGGACAGACAGAAGGAGTAATATCCCTGCTCTCAATGACACTAAACCAAGGGTTATTTTGTTCCTTAATATTAATATGAATGAGAATAACCTTCAGATCCTGTCTTTAAACGCCCTAATCCAAGCCTGAGTCATTGGCACCATGCCCTCACGCTTCTCTGATGCAGGTGTGCTGTGGGTCTCCTGGCACACACTGAACCTGACTTCTCCCTTCCCTCAGCATCTCCCCACCCACTTGCCACCTGACAATTGTAAAAGTTGAGAAGGGGATCCTCTCAGGGTGGTATGGCTTCAGGCGTATGAATTCCTTCCGGGGTCCTTTGAGCTTGGATGCAGTTTAAACATATGCAGTTTGCAAAGTGAATGAGTTCCCAGGAATAAACATGTTTCAAAGGGACTTTGTTTATGTGGGTTTGATATGACGATTACTTACTTAATGTAGTAACTCCTTGGACATATTGTCTGGGATGATATGTTTTATTTATATCATTCTAGATCAGAAAATCATGAAGAAACAACACTTCCCCCCATACACACCCACCCACTGAAAAGAACGTCTTGAAGGAAACTTTGGGTTTTTTTTATGTGTACATACATACATACATACATACATACAAATATAGATTTTATAGGCAATAAAGACATATTTAATTATAGCATGAAAAAAATGAGACCAAAATGCATTGAGAGGATAAGCCAGTTTCCATGTTGTTTATGTTTATGTCAGATGATTTCCTACGGGATCTCTTAAAATGCAGTGATATTTAGTGACTTGAGACTTGGTTGGTGAGAATCTCAGCTATTAATGATCGTGGCAGTCATGTATTTTTGTGTCAATTTCATGATTGGGATTGTAGGGGTAGAGTCTAGCCTGTCAATCTGGAGATAACCAATGAGACCTGTATGTGGCTTTCTCATATACCCTTATACCCTTATGTGTGTTTATGAATTTGTTTCTCTAGTCTATCCGGACAAACCCAGTGATGTTTCTCAGGAACAGTGTGATAATCCAGAGCAAGCATATACCATAGTGGCCCATAAGAAGCCTGGAGTATTCTCGTAGAACTGAAATGGGAGAAATTCTCATGGCAGGTTCATGATAGAGATACGAAAAACTTGGATACTTTGTGTTTCTTGAAAAGAGAAGAATTTCCTTTTATGATATGGATAGGTAAACTAAAAAAGAAAAAAGATGAAGTATCTGTTGAAAAGAGTAAATGTCACTCGCTTATTTTTTTAAACATGCTGTGGATACCCCTTAGTTTATAAAATTTTCATTCTATATATTTATGCATACATTGTTTATCTTTCCCAACAGTGAGACTTTTCTTATTTTGCTTTTAATTTCTCTCTTCAGGAATGTAGGTAGGGAAACTACAGAGAAGGCAAGGGAATGAACCAGGCAAACTCTTCAATTTCAAAAACCCCGAAACAAATATTCTGAATGCAAAGGCCCCAGCCGCCTGGGCAGGCTGAACATTCCAGTTGACTGGAGAAAGTGCCCTCCCATTATGTTTGAAGGAATTCACCTTGCTCAAGAAAGCGCCAGATGGATCAGTACAAGACAATCTGCTTTCTGGGCTAGTTCCTAATTTTTAAAATGACTATTTCTTTTTGAGTATCCACTATCTCACAACTAGCACGAACGGCCTTGTTCTTTTAGAAGAATTCTCTCTAAGACCCGGAAATTCTCTGTTTCAAGGGACAGAAGAAAACACGGGGAAAGCCGAGAGTGGTTTAGTAAGCAGTCCACCGGAATCAACCCCTACCATTGACTGCACTGGCTGCTGGGCTACACCAAGGGGGAAGGCCCTGGCCTGGCAACCATCCTGTTTGACCAGTCGCACCTTGGAAAACAGGCTTAACCTTCGTCTTCCAACACGCAACCTCGGCACTTCCTATGGAACATGGTTCCCATCTGACAAGCCTGGGGTCGCCATCAAATTCTATTCCACAGCACCTGGTTAGTAGGAATACAATCCAGAAAGAGGAAGTCAGTTTCAAATCACACCATTGCCCATGCTTTTTTATCTTCCTCCAAAACCCTTTGAAAAGGTGAGCTCAGAAGAAGTGTCTCTTTCTTTTCTTTTTCCTTTCATGTTTGAATTTGGTCTCCTTGGGGTTCTTACCTTTCAAATATCATTTATTGAAACCACATTGGAAAACCAGGAACAAATACCTGAGGCATTTGTCTCTTCATGAAGCAAAGCTGAGGAAGCTCGACATGACCTGCTCTGGACTTGAGGACACTAAAGAGCAAATTAAACATCCTCTTCACTTAGCAACTTGCTTATTCGGCATTTTACACTTAGAGCGATGGTGAAGCCACTTCCTAGCCTACCAGATACATACTGGCCAGCCCAGCAGTGGGCACAATGGTAAGGGCTGATGAGAGTCTACTCTGTCAAGGAAGGTCACCAGGAACTTCTGGGGAGCTGTGTTATCCTGCCCGTGCTCTCTCTTTTCTCCTGCTGCAGAGGCTGTGCCCAGTTGCCCCACAGAGCTGGTCTCTTCTGAAGTCATGGCCATTCAAAGGCGGTGTAAACAGCACCAAGCCAGCAGGCACCTACTCTGGATTTCCAGCTCATATGCAGCCTGAGGCACTGCAGTTCCAAATTGCCATGGAATGGGAAGCTGCGAGAAATAAAGCAACATTATAGAGGGTATTTGGAAGAAATGTGTCTGAGTTTCATGACCTCCCAAAGAGAGCCAACATGGGTCTGAAACGTTCTGTTTGATTTGGGCTGGTGTGCAGGCAAACTCCAGGACCCTTGCAGGAAGCCCAGAGACTCTGGGACTTGCCCAGAGCAGAAGGAAGAGCAGGTTTCAAGACTTGCAGGGCTGGACATGGAGACCTGGAGCTCTGACCCAGCACAGAAGGAAGGCAAAGTGTTTAAGCTGTGGCCCTATAAAAAAGTGTGATAGCCTGGGTTTATTCAATTTTTTTAGTCTCTTCTAAGTCTCCTCAGCAGGGGAGTAATCTATGTTTGGACTCTGTACATTGAAGACATATCCATCAATCTTAGTTATCGCTATTTCTATGATTATAATTACTACATTCAAAAAGCAAGCAAACATGAATAATTTGAAAACAGACAAAAAGAAGAGCTCCAGTTTGCATGATACCTATTTTCACATAATTTTGGATTTTGGAACCTAACCATGCTGATCAATGAGGACCTTTGCTTTCTGCTTGATTTTGAGAAGACGAAATCACTAAACCCCCCTGGGTCTCCAACATCACTAAAAGCGATCTACTGGGCATCTCTTTCTCCCTGTGAGCCATCCATGGGTATCCTCTTGCTTCTCATTTTCCAAAGGCCTACGTACTTTTCAGGTCAGAATGCTTACCCAGCTTGCTGTACAATAGATATCTTACCATTCTATGTTGTGGTTCTTAGGTGCTATGGAGTCGGTTCAGACTCTCAGAAAGAAACCCTGTCCAGTCCTGCGCCATCCTCTTAATCGTTCTCCTGTTTGAGCCCATTGTTGCAGCTAACGGGTCAATCTTCCTCCTCAGGCTTTTTCTTCCTCCCTACCGCTCCGCTTTACTAAGCATGATGCCTTTCTCCAGGGACTGGTCTTTCCTGAAAATATGTCCAAAGCATGTCAGAGGAAGTCTTGCCATGCTTGCCTCTAAGAACCACTCTGGGCTTCATTCTTCCAAGACAGACTTGTATATCCTTTTAGTCTTCCATGATATTTTCACCTGCACCACAGTTCAAATGCATCGATCTGAATTCCTTACTCACATGATCTTGTTTTTTCAGCATCCAACTTTGACATGCATACGAAGCTATTGAAAATGTCATGTCTGTTGGTATGGGTAAATTAGAGTAACACATCCATAGACATTCATCTATATATAAGAGAGAGTTTTAAATAAAAGATAATTGCACATGAAGAAAGCACTCCAACCCTGTCCAGTCTGAGGCCATATGTCTGATATAGCCCATATGTCCAATACCAATCTATAAAGTCTTCTTCAGACGTACAAGATACATGCAATGATCCCAAAATGCAGAATGATCATGGGCCAGTGCGTGTAAAGTCTTTTGGATTCAGTGTGGAAGAAGCAAGTCAGCACTGGCAGGAGTCCTGACATGGCTCCTTCAGTTCCCAGGGCATGGGGTCTATCAGCATGGTGACAACTGTCTTTTCAGTAGAGTGTCTCTCAGGGAGTGAGCAGAGACAAAGAGACAGATGAGAGAGAGAGAGAGAGAGAGAGAGAGAGAGAGAGAGAGAGATCATGTCTTCTACCTCCAAGAAGGAATACAGAATTTCCAAGAATTCTCAGGAGAAGGCCATACCCACACAGAGGTCTCATTGGCTATGATCTGATAGATAGACTGGATTCCACCCTTACACACTTAATACTCTCAAGTCCTCAATTGACACCAGATAATGCAACTACCACACCACCATTTGGATAATACATAACTTTGACTTCAAAGTAAGAGGTCCTTGCTTTACAGCATTCTAAGAAGGTGTGGTGTAACAGATTAACTCAGTGCAAAATGTCTCTTGATCTTTTGACTGCTGTTTCTATTAGCATTTGTTGGAATGCCAGTAAGCAATTCCATAGATGTTTGACATGATTGAAATCTCATGATGTGACTTATTGGTCCAATGCGATGGATGATAGCATATCTGATTTTGATACTGGAATAAAAACAGTAGAATAAAAGTGATGAAGGCAAATTAGTTATCAGATAATCAATAATATTTTCAAGGAGATCTTTCATCTATTGACCCAACATTTCTATAAATTTAGTAAAATTAGAATTGTATTCACTATAAATGCTCTACTGGTAGTCTTATTTGGGAGAGAGGAGTGGAAAAAGAGGAGAAGGTAGCAAAATTCTGAGAAGACAGTAGATTTTCTTCTAAATGCATAAAAAAATAGACTCATGTTCCTGAGAAATTCTTTTCTGACCTGGAGCAGCCCAGCATGAATTGCATGCATATTCTCCTGGAGCAAAAGTCGAAATGTGGAAATCCAAAAAGCCTGAGAAATACTGAGCACAAGAAGTCTCGGATTTCCTAAGGGGAAATAGAGAGAATTGCTGAAAAGAGGAGTAGAGTTGTTTTCTCTTTAGAATTGCTCTTGGTGGTAAAATGTGTCACATTTAATAGTTCCATAACTAGAAAGAAAGTCAATGCCACTGAGTACATAGCAACCCAGAAGGACATAGTAGAATTGCTTCTTTGGATCCATACTTGCATGAAGAGACAATCTCATCTTTCATTTGCTGAGAAAGTGGTGAGTTCAAACTGCTGATGTTGCAGAGAGTAGCCCAGTGAATAAGCCACTGTGCCACCCAGAGCCACAGAGCCCTTTGTTTGGTAGACACAAACTCAGAATCAACTCTCCACATTGCTTTTGAGTCCAAAGGGTAACCCCTTTTGGATGAGTAGTGGGCTCTTCTTCCTTCCCTTTTTGAGCCCATTCTTCAATCTCTTGCTCCATCTGCTGGAGTATTGTGAGGTCTTGACTGTGCCTCTCGTTGCTCCTGCATGTATCATCTGGGGTCAAATTTGTATCTCTCTGGTCCCCTTATGAAACAGAATCTGAAAATTACACAATCTATTTTAGGTCAGTATTTTTCCTCTTGTTGACCAGGATGATGTCACAAAATAGAATACTTCAGTATTTTTCAAAAAGAACACCTTACTCCTTGGGTGAAGGAAGAGAAGACCTATAAACTAAAAAAACATCTTATTTTGTCAAAAAAGCATTAACATTTATTAAGCATTTTTCTTCTTACGCGACTATGACAATATCTCTAAAAATTTGGGTGGATGGATGATGCTATTGTGACTTTTACAAGTGGCAACAATTGAATCCCTTTGGTTGCAAATAAGAAAGACATGGGCTAGAGCAGAGGTAATGTGTTTGACCTTGGATGCAATAATCATAATATGTACATTAAAAAAAACTTTAAAATATATTGTTACTATTCTATACAGCTCATGTGTTACATCTTCTGCAAGTTTAAAATATTTGGGGGAACAATTACTTCTGTAAGCATAATAAAAACTCAAAAGAAAATAAGAGAATGGCTAACAAGAATGTTTAAAATAAGAAAAACAAATAATAGAATATGACTAAATTAAAAATATAACAAGTGCCTATTAGTATTATAAGATTTATGTAGAATAATAAGATTTTAAAAATTAACTGGCAGATTCCTCTTTATAATTCTTTTTTTCCCATGCTTTCTTCACTTTGAATTTTATGTAAAAGAGGAAGAACTTCAGTTAGATGGAATGACACAGTGGCTGCAGTAATGGACTCAGACAGCAATTGTGCAGAGGGGCAGGACCCCTCAGTGTCTCCATCTGTTGTGCATAGATAGGGTCAGTAGGAATCAGAACTGACTTGACAGCACCCCACAGCAGCAGTAAACATCACCAACAATCAATTGATAGAAACATCCAAAGGCCAGGATCTAACTCCATACATTCCTAACTGTATTTTTCTTTGATCAACATCCCCCACTTATATACAGTGCTGGGAGACAGAGAACACACTCACATCTGAATACAACCTTCGGAGCACCCTTTTGGGATCATAGTGGATGCTCACAGAGGTTATTCCAACAGTAGAAGTCACTGCAAACAACACACATGCATTTCACTGTCCTGAGTCTTCCATATGTAGATGACACAACCTTCCTTTCTGAAAGTGAAGAGGAATTAAGAACTTACTGATGGAGATCAAACCCTACAACTCTCTATTTAGATGATATCTCAACATTAATAAACACAATTCTCACAATGGAACCAAAATGCAACATCATCATAAACCAAGAAAAGATTGAAATTTTAAAGATTGCATAGAAGCAGTAGTTGAGAAATCAAATGATGAATTTCACTGAGATAAATTCAATGCAAAATATGTCATTTTGATGACTAAGTTGCACTTCTTCCAAGTCTCATATGTATGCAAAAGTTGGGCATTGAATAAGAACAACGGAAGATTTGATCCATTTGAATTATGCTGAGGTCATGTCAAAGAATGCTGAATCCACTACCAGGAGAATGAGCAATCCTGTCTTAGAGAATGTATAGCCAGAATGCTCTTTGGAAGTAAGGATGGTGAGACATTATCTACTGTCTTTGCTACAGATTATCAGAAGAAAGCAGTCCTTGGAAAAGGACATAATGCTTGGTCGAGCAGTGGGTCAGTGGAAAAGATGAGACTCCCAGTGATTGGGATCGACACAGTGACAGCAGTAGTATGTGCCAGCATGGCTGCATCCTGTCTGGCTGTTCTCTTGTGGCTGTGGAAGAGACTGCCCAGGAAGGCACCTAAAGACAACATTCTTTGACAGGAGCCTGCCCTTCAAATCAACTTCCCCTTTGTGCCCTCCTACAAATTTCTGTACTGCTCCACTGCAGACATAGAGAGAGGCATGATTGAGAAGTTGAAGTGGAACTAAATCACGGTGACAACTAACCATATAAATATTCTATTTTTTTAAAAAAACAATAACATTATCCTATGACCTTGTAAGTAGTCTGCCTTTCAGTGAATTTTTGTCAGTTGCTATGAAGCTGAACAGATATCAGTGGGAAGTGCAGACAAAAATGAACTAGCAAGAAACATTTGGTGATCTACTTCTGAAAAACAGCCAGTGCAAACCCCATGGTTGACACCCAGCAGTATGTCATTTCATTGTGTAGGGGGACACCATGCATTGAGGCCCAATTTCACTGCAGGTAAAGAAAAAAACACCTGCAAGAGAAAGATTATATGCAACTCAGTCCAGTTTCAAGGTTGTTTTCTGAGGCTTTATTTCCAAGGTTAGTTTTGTTCATGATGGGAGAGGGAAGTGTGAATCATATGTGACAGGAATGACAGGCAGACTACAGACAGTAGTCTGTACACGATGACCCCGGTGTTTTATTATAATATGGAGGAAAATTCTGAAATGATTCAGGCAACAGTTTAGTGTGGAAAGTTAGCACAATTTTTACACAGCTTCTTTTCCTACACAACATTTCTATGCATACCTTCTACCCTTCTTCCTTTCCACCTGTCTCCTTCTGCCTCTCTGAAGCAGTAAATAATATGCTTTGTCTACCCAGATATAGGAATAATTATCCTTGATCCTAATGGCAACTGGTCTGTTTCTTATATCTTTTCATTCTTAAGAAATTTCATCAGTTTGGTTCAGATCTTTATCAATCATTCCACATCCACTTCCTTTCTTGACAATGGCAGGAAAAACTCATCCTGTTTTATTTTTTTGCATGGGGCAATTGGAAAATAAGGATGGTAAGATAATTTCTTCTGTAGTTGAACTCTCACACTTGAAGGGAAAAGTCAGGGACACCTGAAGTTAGAGATGCCAAGTGGTGAAGAGATAACTTGACAATGCACTGAGCACTTTTTGGAATTAAAATACTATTTGCCATTTGGCAACAGAACTTTTAAATTATGATTTTAAAGCAAATCTTCATGGTGAAGAGAAGTCATATTTAGGAGATGCATGATTTGCCTTTTTCCGGTGGTCTATTGAATCTCTGAGCTAGTGATGGAGATTTATTTTTTCCCTTGTTTCTAGCATAGTCCTATGAATCAGAGCAAGTATTTTTGGATCGGCTTGAGCTCAAGCCCCCAAAGAGAGAGACAGCCCTATAGGCAGAGGTCAAGAGATCATGAATAACAATGACTACAAGGAAGAAGAAAATGTTCTATAATTGACTCTGGTGACAATTGTACACCTTTTCTTGAGATGATTGCCTCCTTGAATTATATGACATGTGGATGAAGTGCTAAAAAAACTTTAAAAAAAAACAAAAGTGAGTTGGAGCCAATATGAGAGACATTTGTTTATTTATATTGGGGGCTTACAGAATGGTACAGCAGTACTGATTCCAGTGGTGGCCAGATGGACAGGAAAGGATCTAAAATGTGGTCATTGTGGGGGTTGTTCGTGGACCAATTAACAAACAACTTTGAGTAAATTAGGCTGCTGAAACTATAACCTTATGAAATTAGGTTCCTGAAACTTATTGTAAGATTGCTACTATTTGTACACAGAACATCCTATTGTCGTCTGTACTGGTTATATGTATTTGTGGTAGTTACATAATCTGTTGCCAATTTGAGACTTAAGATGAAAAGATAGAGTTTAGCCTGTCAATCAGGTCACAACTTGATGACCGCATTTAGAGGTGCTAAAGAGATATATAGCTCCCTGAAGGCAGGACACATATACTTCCTGTGAGTCATTCCTGTTGAGAAGACAAAGCGAGCTTACTCTAGAGACGTGGAGCTGAAGGAGCCACATGGAGACCCCTGGCAGCATTGAGATGCTTATACTGTCACTGGATCCATAAGATTTTCCTTCCACTGGCCTATTATCTTCCTGCCTTTGGCATTATTGCATGCATTGTATGACTCTGGAAAGGAGTTTGTATATTGTTATTAGACATATGAATTAATATCAGAAATATGCATGTGATCTGGACTGGGCTGGGTTGTTTTCTTAATATAAAATTATTTTGATATAAAGTTCATTATTACATATGTATGAGTGTCTGTGAATTTGTTTCTCTAGCCTACCCAGTCTAACATCTCCCATCGCTTGCTTCAGGACTTTGTTCATCTGTTCAGTGAGTCATTCAGCAGGGAATGGCTTAATTATAATTACCATTCACTTGATTCCCATTCACAAGGACCTTATAGTAAAACAGAGGAGATGAGAGTGCTAGACTATGTCCATGTACTAGCCCAATCCTGTACCTAAGTCCTACAAAGTAGGTTCCCTGGTTACTAACAGCAGCTTTTGGGGTACCATGAGTAACACCCAGTAAGAGGGCATGGATGAGTCACTGAATTGCATGAATAGGCTTGCAGCCGGTCAGTCGTAGAGTCCACTCCTGTTAGAGTTGATGCAATGTTAGGTGCCATCAAGCTGTTCCAACCCATGGGGACCTTACACACAGCAGAAAAACCACTGCCCAGTCTACTCCATCTCCACAATTGTTCCCATCTTCAGTCCACTGTGATTGTCACCATGTCCATCCATCTCCGCAAGAAGCCTCCTCTCCTTCATGATGTCCTTTTCCAGGGATCATTCCCCCCGACAACATGTCAAAGGTATGTAAGACAAAGTCTCCCCATTCTTGCCTCAACAGAGCACTCTGACTTTACTTCATCCAAGACAGATTAGCTTGTCCTTTCAGAATTCTTCTTCAGTACCACAATTCAAATGTGTCCATTGTTCTACGGACTTCTCTAGCCAATGTGCAACTCTCACATGCATATGAAGAATTTGAAAGAACCCTGGCTTTGGTCAGGCACCTCTGGATCCTCAAAGTAACATCCATGTTTTTCATCTTCATAAGTAATAATAATTATCAGATATAGGGAAGGATCTTATATAATCCAGTTGTCACCTTTTGATTGGAGTATCTGCATAGGCTAATTTTGCCTAGCTGCTGGGTTTAGAGGCCTCTATCAAGGAACAGCTGACACACTCTCTGCAGGTCCTACATGTTTGTTCCATTGAGAGAGATTCTTAACTCTTTAACAAAAGCCCATAAGCCCAACTGTCTTCTATGCTTCATTTTTTTTTTTGATGGAGCCACTCCACAACCTGTTTGGCAAGGGCCCATTGCATCATGTGTACCATCATCATGGCTTCTTTGGTGATGTCTTTTACCAGTGGAAAACAGTTATAGGTGGTACAAAGTTGTTTTTATATAAGACCATACTTGATCTGGGCACTCTTCTATAGTTGGAACCAACATGCTATCCTTGTGCTTGTTGCCACAGTCTTAGCCAATAGTACTCTGAGTAGCTGCTGAGATCCAATTCACCCTTACCATCCATGGTTAGAGACCCTATGTGGTGTGTTTGTTCTACTGAGACTTTGACAGCACTAAAGGTCTGATCTGACCCAGGGGAAAAGTCTTCTACCATTCCCCATTAGCTGGTATAGAGGGGACACAATATGGGATTGATGGGGATTAATGGGACTTCAATATCTTAGCATAGCCAGAAAAGTCTGTAATTCTTTTACAGAGCAAGAGTAGACTTTGACCTATCCATCATAACTTTGGATATCACCTTTGTTTTTTACCTGATCTTTGTCAGCTTGTCATACTGTATGGGTTGTGTGTTGCTGTTAAACAAGGAAGCTATATTACTGGTATTTCAAAGCTATATTACTGGTATTTACCAGCAGAGTAAACAGGTTTCAAGGAAACATCCAGACAATGGAGAAGGAATTGGCTGCCCACTTTGAAGGAAGGAGTCACTGAAAACCTTATGCATAGCAAGGAAACACTGTTAGACACTCATGAATGGAAGGTCTCATGAATGGAAGCAGGATATTGTTAGGAATACTGCCTGAGGATGAACCCATTGGGTCAGAAGGCAGATACAATGTAACTGCGAAGAAATGGCCTTTTTAAATGAGAATACATAATGGTGGTTTGAATAGAGTAATGTCTGTGGAAGTAAAGTTTTTGGGATCACCATTTGGGGATACGGTACAGTTCAAAATGAGAAGAAGCAGCTCTAAATTCTACTAATAACCAGATCTTGGACTATATGAAGTGTATTCAAATTGAAATTCTTAGCAAATGCCTTTTTCAGCAACATAAATGGTGACTGAACATGAACTTCTCCAGGTGAATGACAGAAACCAAATCAGCTACATCTGTGGGAAGAGACCATGGAGAAGTTGAAAATCAGCCCCTAAAACCAGACCAGAGACCGACTGTAGAACAGATGATCAATTGCTCATGTACAAACTCAAGTTGAAGCTGAAGAACATTAAAACAAGTCCACAAGAGTTACATTTTGACCTTGAGCGTATCCCACCTGAATTTTGAGAATAACTCAAGAACAGATTTGCTGCATTAGACAGATTGACAGAAGACATGGGGAGTTTTGTGAGGACATCAAGAACATTATTCACACAAAAAGAAAAAGGTCACTAAAAACACAGCAAGTAAAGAATAGACCATAAGTGGATATCAGAAGAAACTCTGAAACTTATTCTTAATTGTAAAACAACTAAAGCAACTGAAAGAAATGATGAAGTCAAAGAGCTGAACAAAAAATGTCAAAAGGTGCCTCCAGAGGACAAAGTAGAATATTCATATGAATTGTGTAAAGACCTAGCATTAGGAAAACACATTTGGCATATCTTAAATTGAACATGTGAAACAAAAATTCCATGGGCAAAAAAATTGTATAATATAGGAAGCATCCAAAGAAGATGAAAGGCACACAGAGTTCCTGTACCCAAAAGACAGGTCAGTCAACATCCTATCACTTCAGCAGGTAGCAGCTGAGAGGGAACTCATGATGCTGCAGACACAAGTTCAAAACATTAGTCAAAAACAAGGCCCCAGGAATTGATGAAATACCAATTGAAACATCTCAACAAGTTGATCAGGTGATAATTTATCTATGACAGGAAATTTGGAAGACAGATACTTGGGCAGATGCTTGGGAGGAATCCACATTTGTAGATATTCCAAAAAAACATGATGCAACCGAATGCTCAAATTACAGAGCAATATCATTAATAGCACATGCAAGGAAAATTTCCCTGAAGATCATCCAATAATGATCGACACAGTATATTGGTGGGGAATTTTTGATGCCACAATTTCAGGCAGGACTTAGAAAAGGACATGGAACAAAGGATATCATTACAGAGGCATCAGGATCAGAGTAATGCTAATTAACAACCCGTGATATGCAAATAACATAACCTTGCTTGCTGAAAGTGAAGAGGACTTGAAGCACTTGCTGATGAAGATAAAAGACATCAGTATGAACTGTAACTCCATGTAAACAAGACAAAAACCCTCACAATTGGACAGTAGGCAGCATCGTAATAAATGGAGAAAAGATTGATTGTGTCAAGGATTTTTTTATGCTTGGCTCCACAATCAATTATCATAGAAATAGCAGTCAAGTGATAGACATGTTGCAATAGGGATATCTGCTGCAAAAGACCTCTGTAGAGTGTTGAAAAGCAAGGATACTACTTAGAGGACGAAGGTGCACCTGGCCTAAGCCATGATATTTTCAATCACTACATAAGCATGTGAAGGCTGGACAATGAATAACATTGGCACAAGCAAACTATGAAATAGCTTTCTATAAAGAAGTAATTACATATCAAGAAAGTTTCCCAGTCCAGTCCAACTCAAGTCCCTAAGCCCAACACTAATCCATATGTCCCCCTCAGGCTCCCAGAACCACACAAGTTTACAAGGATGCAAAATGCATGAATATCATAGGCTGGTGGGTGTAGTGTCTTATGGATCCAAGGTCAGTTAGGGCTTGACAGCCCTCAGGCTAACACAAAGCAGAAAGGTTAAGGGGGAGAGAAAAAAAAGGGGAGCCTTCTCTCTCCCAGATGACAAAGCTTATGAGAAAGCCATACCCCCAAGTAAACACTATCAGACTGAGACCTGAATGACAGGTTTGACTTCATCCCTACCCAGGAATGTCTAGTTGACATAAAATCTCTGACTACTACATTAGGTTGCGGCAATTTAGTGCATCAGATGGGAGCATGCATCCATATGTTTCTTTGGTTGAGATGTGGCTTTTCTTTTTCATAAAAAGGAAGAAATGATAGGTTTCCAACTTGGACTGAACATTAGAATCACCTAGGAAGCTTTTAAAAATCATTGCCTCAGGCACCCTAAAAATTAATTATATCAACATTTCTAAAAGGGATGCTTCAGCACAGTATCTCTTAAACCTTTAAAATTAGGTTCTAATTTGCAGCCTTTGCTGAATATTATTAGCTACAATCCACTGCCACAGAATCATTTCTGATTCATAGGATTCCAGAGACTGTCACCTTTATGATAGTTGCCTGTCCCTCTTTCGCCGATGGAGTGGCTTGTGGCTTCTTAGGGCAAGCTTCAGTATCTTTTTTTTGGGGGTGGGCATCACTGCCCTCTGGTGGTCATGGGAACTTCAGTATCTTTTATACTCTGTAGCCCTGCAATTCTGAATGGCACCATCTCCATTAACACTCTCCTTTGACAGGTATTATGGCTACACAACAACTCAGCTATCTGAAAGTTAGAAGCTTAAGGTTGTCTAGAAGAAAGCGCCAATGAATAGACTTCCCAATCTCAGCCAGTGAAAGCCAACTGGACTACTTCCACGTGGAATCTCCATGAGCCAACTAAGGATGTGGTAGCAACTGCTGGTCCAAATGTCTTGTTCCACTATGTCACATCATATGGTCCCTTGAGTTAGAATTGAGAAAGGGATGAGAGAGGGCCCACATGGAAGTATGCCCCTTTAAGATCTTGCAGCTTTATGATTACAGAGAGAGCTAGGTGAGGGTTTATTTAGAAAAGGTTACAGTTCTGTTTGATGGGAGGTGGGAGTAGCCATTCCTTTAGTATTTCATTTCCTCTTTAAATGTCCCCAAAAGATTGCGCTATTGTTACTTCTTTCTTTCTTTTTCTTTGTGGCACCACTGCCCTGGTGGGAGTAGGAAGCCCAGTCTTGCTCCTGGAGAGCTGCTGCTGCATTTGAACTATCAACCCTTTGGGCTATAGTCCTGCGCACAACCACTATGCCACCAGGGCTCAGCCTATTGTTATTTCTATGGTTAGACATCAAAAGATTGGTTCCAACTCAAAGCAGACTCACTTATAACAGGACACAACACTGCCCTGTCTTGTGCCATCTTCACTGTAGCTTTCAGTTGATTATTATAGCCACTATGTTGAAGGTCATTTTTCCTGATTCTCTAAATACCAAGCATGACTACAGCAAATAAATTGCCACTGCAAATGATGCCTTTTCAACGCCCAAATCAAAGCAGCCATCTACCTATCCAGAAAATGTTGACTGACAGTGACCCAATAGGGCAGAGTATAACTGCAACACAGTTCTTCCCAACTCTTAAAGTCTTATTGTTTCTCCTAAGGAGCTGCTGGTAGGTTCAAATGAATGACCTTTAGGTGGGCAGCCCCAGTAAACTACCATGGCCCTTTGCTACATTGTTACTAGGTTTTACTATAGTACCTGCCACCCTGTTATGAATGTGAGTGACTGCAGCCAGGTTGAGTTCTTGACTCTATATTCCAGTAATTTGTTTCTGGATGGCTAGTGCCCTTTCCCTTGCCTCCGAAAGCAACTCTTCATCTGAATTCTCTCTTTCTGGCTGATTTTCATTTGGCCATTGACTGCCACAGAGTCAGTGCCCTATGCACATCAACAACATATGTAAGGAGACTTTGCTGTAGTCCTCCCAAGGACTTTTTTAAAAACTGATCTTCAGAAGTGGATTATCACCCCTATTCATATATAATACACCTTCTATGCATAGACATGATTGCCTTTGTGTAAGAATCTCAATGGAGCCAACCACCTAATTCTGGACTTTTCTCATTTTAAAATGTAAATATTTCTGCATACAATTATTGGCCTTTCTTTGTATCAGTTGAGGAAATTTATCCCATTGACTTTAATTTACTATTACTCCACTTGTCATCCCAGTTAGATACCTACCTCTTCAGGACCTTTGATTTCATCATGCACTCAATTATACCCTAATGATGTCCGGAACATTTTTTTAAAATTTAAACTGTAGCCCCTCACTAAATTCTTCTAAGTTTTCCCAATCAAAACTTAAAAAAAAAAAAAACACAACCAAAATGTCACCTCAATCTGCTTTATTATTCAAATGAGTGATTATAAAAATAAGGATTTCCATCTCTAATTGGTCATCAACTCCACAATCTAGATATGCAAATATGTATAGGGATAAAATGCTTGCCTTTGAGGACTCACAGAATTGTTTGCTAATTTGGGGTTTCTTTCACACTTACTCCCATTCTTAGTCACCCAAGAAGTAAACATGGGATGCAATATAAAGCCCTTGGCACATAGTAGGCATTCCACCCCCGTGTTTATAGAGGAAATGAACTTTGAGCTAAGACTTGTCTAGGTATATGAGATGTTTCTTTAGGTTTAAGAGTGACTCACTAATTTCTCATAAAGCCACTCACAATGAGGTGTCAATGGCTTAATGATACCCTTAATAGAATCTTGTAGTAGAGAGAATGTGTAGTGTCATTCAAAGAGCAAGAGCACAATATGGCAAGGCCTTCTGCAAGGTGATCTGATGGAGGGCTGTTAGCTCAGAGCTGCTTCTTATTTTTACTATGATTGTTGTTATTTTTAGCTGTTTGAAAATGGCAGCACTTTATGGTGAGGTGGATGGCTTTTTAAACAACATAGTGCTTGCATGTGAGTGTATGTGTTTGTGTGTATGTGTTTGTTTTACTGTGTTTGTGCCCTGGGGCATCCTAGGTGAAGGGCTCCCTTGAAATATTTGAAACAAATAAATAAAATGAGAGCTGACCCAAATTTTTGCCTCAAACTGGAACAGAGTTCAAACTTTTGAGGAGGATCAAAAGCTTGATTAACTGTTGTTTATTTGTTTTTAGAGGCCTTGCTTCCCTCCAACCCAAAAAAGTAAAAGTGATCAAACACTTCACTCTGAGAGGGACTCTTGTCTCAATATTTCCAACTGGGTTGAAACCAGAAAGTACTTGTGAGGCAACTGGGAAGCCCAAATGACTTGCAGCCCAACGTCCAAGATCCAAGGGGTTAGGAGGAGTTCAGCTAAATTTCAGGTTGGTGTCCAAGGAAAACATAGCAGTAGTGTTGTTTTCAGTGGAACGAAGATCCTAGAGGGCAGAAAACATCATTATGTGAAACAGAAAAAGAACATGCATTTGTGTTTTCCATCAAAGTCTGGGGAAAAACACTTTTAGCCATTATTTGAAAAGTAGAGAGAGACGTGGGGGAAGAATTGAGAACTGGTTCATCAGGAGGTAGTTGGAGGTAAGCAAGCAAATGGCATGAGGGAGAAATCAGAAGACTTGGAAGCTAGGATCTGCTCTCCTAGTTGTTCTGATTGTGCTGTGTAGGTCCAGTTGAATTTGGTGTTCAAATCTAGTATTGTTCTCACATACCAATGGCATGTTTGGAGTGAAACACTGAAATACAGTTGGTTGAGCCATGAAAAATCAAGACAAAACAACCAATAGTGCTACTGGTTTTGAACTGTTGATCGTCTAGTTAGCAGCCCAGTGTGTAACCACTGTGCCACCAGGCTCCACCTTAGGAGAGAACTAGAAGATATAAAATTCTGTTACATTCTACAGCATCAACAAACCTTGAATATATTATGGTGAAAGAAATAAATCATTCATAAGCAGACAAATATTATATAATTCCACATATATGAAGCATCCAGAATAGCCAAGTGCACAAACACCAAGCATTATTTTTACTATTAGATATTACTAGGAATGGGAAGAGTAGGGGAGAAAAAAAAAAGATGGATTTGTTCAGGGACACTGAGCTTTAGGTGAGGATGAAGGAAACATCTGAGAACGAATAATGGTGATTCAGCTACCTTGTGAACAACAGCTGTCACTGATTTATACATGGGAAGAATGCAATTTCATGTGTCTTTTAACTATGTTTTTGCCACAATAAAGGAAAGTTAAAGCAAAATTAAAAAAAATTAAAAACAATTTAGGGATTTGAGAGTTTAAGGGAAAGAGGGAGTGATGGTTTAGGGTCTATGCTTTAGAAGTGCAAATTGTTTTGGAAGTTCTATGAAATCAGAATTCAAAAATGGATAAGCTTTCCACATGCAGCAATTTATCGGGTGTAGGGTACTCCAGGAAGAATGAATGAAAGAGTAAACACAATGTGGCAAGCAGAAGCAGGATCAACTTAACATTCCAAACTGGGGTTGGTGAAGAACACTGACTATATCATGGCTTGTCAGGAGTATGATTATAATTAGTTGACTCTCTTCATTTCATTTTCCTCCACTCTCTTATCTCTTACTGTCTTGAAAGCAGACCAGTCAGAAGGCAGGTTCTTTGAAGTGAGAATGGTGAGACTTCATCTTGTAGATTTTAAACATATTATCAAAAGGGACCAGTCACTGAGGAAGGGCTCCTTTCCTGGTAGGGATCAGTTGGATGGTGGGGGAAGGTGTTTTGTTTCTTTGTTTCTTTCTTTAATGAAAAGAATTGACACAGTGGCTACAAGAATGGACTCAAACAGAACTAACAATGAGGATGTTTCAGGACCACACAGAATTTCAACCAGCTGTCTATAAGGTTTCCATTGGTTGGGGACAAGTACATGGCACGAAACAATAACATTATAAACAGTAGACTTGCAAAATTACATGTGTGAAGGGCTAGGAGACAATTTGGGAAGTTACCGACACCAAAGGACTGATATAATTTAATGCAACATTTTTGGTTTCCATTGGGCTTTATATGATATATGGGATGCTCAGAATTGTTCTTAGGCATGTGCATTATTAGAATTTTTTATCAAGATTAAATTGTCAATAAGTGATAATAGAATGGGGGAGGATGAAATGAAAAGAGTCAATGAAATATAAGGGTCATGACATTAATGTAGGTGATGGGTTGTGTTGTTTCCACACAAGATGATGAGGTGTGCTTCATGAAAGGATGCTGTGGGTCAGAGGACAGACAGAGTAGAGGGAAGAGCACAGGGCCAATGAATCAGGTTTGTGAAGGAAAAGGAGAAACCAGGGAGTATTAAGATTTCAAGCTTGAATATCTAAGGAGATGGAGTAAATAATCCAGTGGGTTTGGGTGAGCAACGGGTGGGAGAGAGAAAATGGTGAGGCCAGGTGGGTGTTATCTCAGCAGGACACCTAGGCCAAGAGTGACAATTTAAGAGCAAGAGTTAGAATTATGGGTGGAGCCAGAGCATAGAAAGACATCACCATTGAAATCCGGCGGGACTTGGGTGCTGGTGCTCTTGATCCAAAATCTTACCTTGATTCAAATAAAAAATGCCCAGATATTTTGTGTGGCCTTGATTAACCAGTTTCCTTGAGAGAACGTGGCTTGTTACAACTGAACTCCGTCCTGAACTTATCCCTGAGAAGAAGTTCAATACTCATCTGATTGAACTTTCGATAGTCTTTGTCTGATATTACCCCTCTGGTTTCTATTTTGCCTTTAATTCCTTATGTTTAGAACTTGCATTTGTAATAGTGATAAAAATTAGCATGCCAGTCAAACACTTCCTAAAAAAATGGAGCTGGGGTATTTTTTTGTTGTTGCATTTCCAGATTTTTGATTGAAGTTTTTAGATAAAATCTGTACCTTAAGAAACTGTATGTGTTTGGTTTTGTTATCATTGTTTGCTTTTGTTTGTGTGTGTTTTTATTATCCCTGATATGCAAATTGCACTTTAATAATGCTAGATTTTCAAGAAACATTTTAAGAAAATTTCAATGCCAAGAAAATATGAAAAATTTCATCTTCACATATGCCATTATTTCATTTTTTGTTCTTCTTTAAGGTCTCATATGGAACACATAGAAACCTATTCAATATTCAGAGGCATATGAAGAGATGAGATGAAAAATCTGCAAGATAAATGCCTTGAGGCCTGGGTTTAAATCATTATAGTTGTATGTTTTACATTTGAGTGGTATAAAAATTCAATGAGCACCATTTTCTGAAAACAATAAAGAAGTAAGAAATATGAAGCTAAATAAAGATAGTATAAAGAAAAATTACCTACAAAAATCTGGAATATCAGAAGTACCACTGCCCATAGTGATAACCTTATATTTATTTTTGTGATGATTTTAGTAATGTCTGTATTCCAAAGCAGGGTATTAGTTACATGATGAAGTGGCCTTTATGTATGGTTTAATTCATTATTACCCTAGATGCTAGCACAGCACTTTCCACATAGTGATAGAAGCAGGATAAACACTGTACTGCTCATGCAAGATCTTCGAGAGAAAGATGAGGCACCAACTGCTGTGAAGATTTACACTCTGGAAACACCATGCAGGGTTGCTATCAGTCAGAATTTACACAATGGTAGTGGGTTTGTTTTGTTTGGATTTATCATTATAACGACAACAAATTGAACCAGGACTGTGGTGGTGAGGGAAGAAAATTAGGGGTGACATAATTTTAATGAGTATGAGGAAATAAAATTGGCAAGATTCTATCTATCGTGATTGGCAGAGTGAAAAAGAAAACTGAGGAGCCAAGTTTGAGTAGAAATGGTGATTTAATAAACCAAGACATGGACGGAGACATGAGACAGTGTAAGACATGAATAATAATAATAATTTATAAATTATTAAGGATTTGTGAGGGAGAGTGTGGAGGGAAGGGAGAAATGAGGAGCTAATATCAAGGGCTCTAGTAGAAAGAATATGATTTGAGAATGCTGATGGTAACAAATGTACAAATGTAGTTGACCTAATAGATGGATGTATGGATTGTGATGAAAGCTGTGTGAGCCCCCAATAAAATGATCTTTTTAAGTAGAAGAAAAAGGTATCCCTACTTAAAAAAAAGCCAACTAAACCTAAAACAAAAACCACAGCTAAAACTGAAAACAATCCTGAAAAGCTGGGGTTTAAGGTGATTTTTATTTAAAAATAAACTACTTAGTTTTATAAAAATTATAAAAAATGACTCTTAAAAATAGAAATTCAATGAGCACCATTTTCTGAAAATATTTTCAAAGCTCCCTCATGTCATGGTCTCTCTTTCTTGTGAATCTGCACAAGGTGCTTCTTCTTTGGGGCTCCCTCTTTCTTAAGAAATTAATTAAAGTATTTTTTAAAAAGAAATTAATTGAGAATTAAATTTCAGTTCAAATAAGTCTTCTTTTGATCAACTTGCCTAATCTCCTTTTGCTGAGTGGGTGCGACCACTCTGAGGACACCCTAGTTGGGGCAAAGCCCATTTTGGGTAAGTATCTGTTGGTCGAATGGTTGAAAGTAAACCCATAAGAATAGGACATATTAAACTTATTCACTAAATCACCTTTATTCATATTATCTCTTGATTATTTGCCAAGTGTGCTTTCTGGTTTTTTTTTTTTTTGAAAGTACTTAGAACTTGAAAGTGGAAGACAACATTTATCTCAACAAAATGGTGTCTCCTTGGGAGAGTGAGCTGCAGCAGGGGTTCTCAGAGTACCAGCCTCTACTGAGAGCTTCTTAAAATGGTAAATTTTCAGAACCCACTCAGATGGCCTAATCGGAGCCAAGGGTAGAGGAGAGGAGGAGGGTAGCAGTCTGTGCTTCAACAAGGCCTCCAGGTGATTCTGTTTCCCCCTGAAGCTTGAGAGCCCTGGTAAAAGCTCTGTGTTTCTATTGTGCTTACTATAAGGAGTTCTGATGGGGCAGTGGATTAAGCACTAGGCAACCAGCTGGGTGGTTGGTAGTTTGAATCTGCCAGCTGCTCTGTGAGAGAGCAAGCGAGTCTGTTTCCATCACGACTTTTAGTCTTGGAAACCCATCCTCTGGGGCACTACAGAATAGACTTCGTAGCAATTGACCTGGAGTTGAGGCATTTACTATATAAAGAATGATATAGGACACATGCAGGTGGTTTAATATATTCAATTATCATACAGCTTAGCTTTACTGATTATACAGGAGTGCCAATCAAAAGAATAGCATGATTATTGCACTTCCCATAATATTCAGACCTCCTGATGTCTTTTTTCTTTCTGTGTTCTAACCAGGCTCCTAGCTAGCATACCGCATTGTACTTCTTTGTCCTATTTTTGTCAGCTTCCCTAGGCTTTGAGAGTTGCCTAGACTATTGTTGTGTTTCATCACCTGGATAGCTGTAAGATGCTGGTCAAGTACTTGTAGAATGTTCTTCTATTGAAATTTTCTGATGCTTTCCTCACTATTCGAGGGAGCTTACCTGCAGGAGTTAGACTACAAGGTTAAAGTATCATCTTCATCGCATCCTATCGATGGCATGGGGTCTACCAACACGATTTGTCACTGTGGCTGTTGAACTTTTAAGCATCTGGGTACAGTAGAGGTGATCAGTTCCCTACTCCCAGCTTCCTACCCTCTACTCTTGCAAGGAAGCCCAGGTGTAAGGACTGTGAGTTGGTCAGAATGTGCACTTGTATAGAAGCACTCCTTTCCATCAAATGTGTGCCTACTCCCATTTATTTATTTATATAAATAAGGACGTTTCTTATTTGGATGTTTCTTTTAGACTTTGTGCTATAATTAAATGCAATGACACTTACTCTATTTCCCAGATTATTCTAGTTTTTGTGAATGAGAGCTCTCTTCCACACTTCTTTATTCTATGTTAATTAATAGTTATTAATAGTGTTGTTAATTAATAAACAAATGAAATGATTGCACACAGAAGCAGGTGGAATGATGGCTTCACTAAGTATGGCTTCTCCTAACTCAAACCAGAGATGCAAAGCATAAGTTAGATCTGCACAAACCCAGACTTGTACAATAAGTCCAGGAAGTCTGACCTCTGATAGACTCCTTCCTTGTAAAAATATCGTAGGTGAGGGGTTGGGGGGCCAAGAAGAGTGAGGAAACAAACGCTGTCATCGAGATCTTGTTCTTCTGGGTCCATGGCCTAGTTACGCTGGGCACCCAGAGGAAAACGTTGGCACACATACAAAATAATTCATATTTTTCATTCTTCCCTTTTAAAAACAAATGGCATACCATTAATAATGTCTTATGATAAATAAGTCACCACTGCTCAAAGGAAGCAAAGATTACAGCAAGAACAAATTCATTATTGCATCTTTTACGGATTTTCCTAATGCATTTCCTCTTTGGGTCTGCTGGTTCATGGTGTACATTAGAGTTTACTGTTTATTTTTGTTACTTTCCTTCCGCCATCCAAGCTGCACTAGATATTCTACTTCATGGTGGGGATGGGGTCACCTTAGTACATAGTGATGACCGACTAACCTTGACAGGAAAGCTCAGAACTGAACATAGGAAGAAGCCACTCAACATTGTAGCTTGTAACTCATAAATCTCTTTCATGAAAGAGAATTATTTTCATGAGACTATTTAGATAAAGATCCTTATCTCAGGAACATTCTTTCACATGATCCCAAGCAAGTCCCAGGAGGAAGCAATGGGGCTGGCAGTTGCAGAGGGACCAGGAGGGAGGAGGAAGCAGGGGAAAGGAGCGGTGAGCAAACATCCACAGACTGGAGAACAACCAGGGAATTAAAAGCAACAACGAGGAGGATGGAGAAATTCTAAGGATGCTGGAGCCACAGCAATGTAGCAGAGAGGAATTACTAAGAGGCAGAAGAAGCTGAGGTGATGATGGGAATGGAGAAAGGTAAAGGGAAACAGGAAAGATCTAGGAAACAAACCTATGGGTAAAGATATGAATATGGGTCTGCCCTTATGTAAAAATATCAATTCTTAAAAATAGAGATATTGGCATATATATATATATATTTGTGTGACAATACATTGCAGAAGTGGATGGGCTTTGGGCCTCTGCTTGAGGCCTCCTCTACACGAGAGCACCTTGTTCTAACCACCTGGCATTCTGTGATGCTCACTCTTCTGACTCAATTGGTGAAGACAAAAAATGCACATCAGTAAATGTGGTGAGAAAAGCAGATAACCCAGTTATCAAAAGATGTAGCTTCTGGAGTCTTAAAGGCTTGAAGTTAAACAAGCAGCCATCTGACAGAGAGGGAACAAGTCCACATGGAAGAAGCACACTAGCCTTTGTGATCATGAGATGTCAACAGAATCACGTGACAGGCATCAAAAACCCCAAAACAAATAAAACACCCCCCAGTATAATTTTGAGAATGAGAGGGGCTGGAACAGGGACCCCAAACCCATCTGTAGACAGTCAGACATCCCCTCACCAAAGAGTCATAAGAAAGGGATGAGTCGACCAGGGCACAGTATAGCACTAATGAAACACACAATATTCTCTGGCTGAGGCTTCCTCACTCCCTACTATCATGACCCCACTCATGTCTTTCCATTCTTGCTAGACTTTAGCATGTAAATTGGTATACTTAAGAGCTTCCAGGACAGAAGTGAAAAGTGGAGTGAAAAGGTGGAGCAGGAGCGAAGAAAGGTGGAATGGATCGATCACAATGATGGATGCATAATCCCCTCAAAAGAGGATGAACAACAGAAATGTGGGTGAAGGGAGACAGCAGTAGGTTAAGACATGAAAACAATAACAATTAAAAGTTATCAAGGGGGTCACAGAATGGGGGAGGGGGAGAACAGCTGCTAGCAAGGGCTCAAATGAAAGTAAATAGTTAGAAAGTCATGACGGCAACAAATGTACAAATATGCTCAAAACATTTGAAGTATGAAATATTATAAGAGTTGTAAGATCCCCCAATAAAATGATGAAAAAAACAAACAAAATATGATTACAGGATACTGTCCTTTGAAAGGCAAGCTATTCTTCATACTTCTTGCAGGAACTAATATATATTTCAGAGAACTCCTCATAATGCCATTGGAATTAGTTATACTATTTAGAGGTTCTCATTTGTCTAGCAAAGTCCCAATTTTATCAGAAACAACATGGAGATATTTAAAGATAATCCAAGTTCTTTAAGTCCGATCTGCAGAAGTTCAAACACAACAGGCTTGAGGTCAGGCTTGGACACCTGTCATTTTAATATATGCTCCCGAGTGTTTCTGATAAGAAGTTGAGCAGGTGCTTTAAAAGTCTCAAAGCTTGATTTTTCAGAAAGCTGTTAGAAGAATCCCTGCGACGACATCCCAAGTCACCCTCCTATTTGTGACATACCAGTCCACCGGCGAACAGAACTTGATTAGCCTTGGCAGCATAAAAGAAAAGTTTTTTAAAAAGAAAGTTGAATTTTCTATTGGGGAATAATATCAAAAGGAGGTCAAAAGAAGGAGCCAATTCCCACAGAGGTGAGGGAGAAGGACATGCTAAATTGGCTAAGTCTAACCATAGAACAGATCCATCAGTCTTAGACTTAACAGAACTTCTCTTCTCGCTGCTAACGAACTTTCCTGTGAAGTCTTAATGGTCAATGAGTCTGGACTTTTTCATTTGGGGAGAGGATAAGTCCTGTTTCCCACACTCTACTGCTCTGCCTGGGTAAGTGCAGCCCAGTATGGAGACAGGCTCCTGACAAGAGCTCAGAGGAGCAGGGGACACCGCCATCTGCTGAGCACTCCGGGCATAGCCTACCTAAGAATCCAGGGGTTGAGTCTTCGAACAAGTGCTAAGATGTTAATTATATATTTCCTGGTTTTTCCTGCCACTGCTGTTATAACACCCTATACTCAAGTGCCACGTATTCTTTTACCTCACCAGCTGGAATGAGCTAGTATTAATTGATGGGTGTGATTCCTACTTAAGGGTGAACACCTTCCTTTGAATGCCTTTGCTTACACTAATTTGTACTTTAATATATTTTTAAACCCTAGGCAGACAACACTGTTTATGTTGCTTGTTCAGGATGTCAGAAAACTCAGCAATCGGAGGAGCAAGAATATGAGCAGCCAGATACAGGACAACACATTTGTCTCAGTCATGGTGATAATTTGCAGCAAATATTCCAGGGGTCAGTTAGAAGATATTAGAGGGGACTTAACAATTTTTCATTTGGGATCTACAGCTACACAGCGAACCCACAATACTCTAATGTTCCTGCAAACCATTTTCTGGTGGAATAGGTCAAACACAGTAAAGTGTTCCATGAAGTTACCCACTTAAATTTGGGGTTACTCTTTCAAATATGAGGTGCTACTTTCCCAGGTGGTAGTTTACTTATGTGTTTTTCTTCAATGTCTGAGTGTTTCCATTTTAATGATCTCCCCAAAACTAGGAAAGCAAAATGCTGGAAGCATGAAAAGGAGAAGAGTAAAGAAACACTGTGTGTGTGTGTGTTTTCCAAGCCAGACTTTTGAAAGATAAACATTTGATGTAGGGAAATGTTGAAAGTTTATAAGAGTTTTCATTACATCTTTTCTAAAAATATTTGGTTTTCACAATCAAACCCACTTAACGTTTTCCTACTTTTATTTTTCTTTCTTAGTCATTTTGACATATTGTAGGGGATTCTGCTATGTCATAATAATGTTATTTTTATATAGGTTTTATAGTGAAAATAAAGCAAATGAAACTCGCTGCTCTGCACCCAGCTCTAAGTGTCATTTTTCCTGTCCAAATTCTTCCCACACTCATGAAAATATACCAGAGTTAAAATTAAAGTTCAACACTTCAGTTCTTGTGAGGTCTCTTATGATGTGATCACCATTAAAAAATAGTCTATAGCATATATTGCAATGAATAATTGAAATGAGTGCAGATGGGACTAATTAGAGTTTGCTGGTTTATTTGACCATTTGCAAAATAAAACCAATTATTTTTTAAATCTAAGTTTATTTTTCTCTGTAGAGGCAGTCCTTGGATTACAAATGAGATCCTGTCTTTAATTCCTGTTCACAGGTAAGTCAGAACAGGTGCAGACGTTTCCAATATAGCCTCACTTTAATTCAGAAATAAAGGAGCCCTGATGGATGAGGGGGTTAGGCATTAGGCTGCTAACTTCAAGGTCAACTATTTGAATTGACCAGTCACTGCATAGGAGAGAGACAACACCCTCCACTGACTGAAAAGCTCACAACCTCAGAACCTCTAGTTCAACCTTGTCCTATGGGATCCTGGGAGTGGGAATTGACTCAATGCCCTCCCCACCCCCCAAACATCTAAGCCTTTTTGATGATTTCAAAGCTTGCATGTGTAACAAATGAAAGTGTCTGTGATTTAAAAAAAAATGGGTGTGAGGTTGACTGAGTCATTTCAAAGTGAGGGCAAACTTACATAACATTGAAGGCAAGTGTGAATTGTTCCACAGTCAGACATTCTTAATGAGAGAGATTTAGGGAATTCAGACTGTACAGTCCATGTTCACTGTTGCAAAGAGATTGAGGCATAAGTTTACCCACCTGAGAACTTTGTTCCTAAAGAGCACAGCTTTGAACCACATCATTCCTTGTATCCTGGGTTGTGTCGCATCTCCTGTAATATGGGTGACTGCGTGGTAGTTTTAGGTGCCAGCAAGTTGGTTCTGACTCACAGTCACCCCAGGGGTGATTGAACACATCTCCGCACAAGAGCTCTTACATTTGAGCCCATTGTTATAGCCACTGGGTCCATTGACCCTAGAGAAGGACCTTTCTTTTTGTCCTCGACCCTTCTAGTTTACCAAGCACTTTACCAAGCACACAGCCCTTCTCCGGCGATGGCTCTCTCCTGACATGTCCAAAGTACATGACACAAAGCCTTGCCATCCTCATTGCCAAGGCGCATCTGCCAAGACAGGTGTGTTTGTTCTTTTGTCCACCTGTGGTACTTCCAATTTTCTTCTCCAACACCATACTTTGAATGAATCGCTTCCTCTTTGGTCTGTCCTCATCAATGCCCAACGTTTATATGCATATGAGGTGAGTGGAAACATCTGGGCTTGGGTCAGGCACACCTCAGTTCTCCAAGTGACATCCTTGCTTTTCAACTCTTTACAAAGGTCTTGTGCAGCAGATTAACCCAACACAAGGTGCCCTTGTGCTTCTTGACTGCTACTTCCATAAACATTGATTGTGGATCCAGCAAGACCAGATCCATCACAACTTCAAAATTTGGCTCTGAAAAAATACTCCTCTTCTGGACCCTAACTCTGCCATTTTTTTTAGCTGTTATAATTCCAGAGAAGTTGAGCCTGAAATTTAAAAAAGAGGATGCAAATAGGATTTTGTAACATGTAAGAAAATCGGGAGAGAATTTAAAGAAAGAGGTGGAGGGCGGGTGAATGACCTCAAAGGAAGCTGGTGAGATATGGGAGGAAAATGGGCTGAGAAAAGACAATTTATATCATCATCATCCAATATGTGAGGGAGACATTTATGCAAATGCAAATTTCTTACTAGCTACATTGCAAAGAAAGTTAAGCTTAAACACATATTTTACTTAACACAATATAATTTAAAATGTTCTCCTTTAAAACATGCACTCAGTAAACAAATGGCTGCAGGTGGCCTGCCTGTGTTTGTCATCTGGAAGTCCCATGTGGGTTTCACACAACTTCATTCAAGTGCACTGTAGCTCTTCGTGGCTCAAGACTTCTGAATTGGCCTTCCCAGATTGAGACGATAGCAAGAAAGCCCCAGGGGGACAGTAAGACTAAGCTCCGAGGACTCTGGGGAAATAGACGGTTTGGAGACAGGGAGAGGGTGTAAGCCTCCCCCTGCCCTGCCGCCACCACCACCACCACCACCACCACCACCACCACCACCACCATCTTAGGCACTTACAGAACAAAGACTTTGAGACTATTTTCTATTCTTGATTGAAGATATCCGAGATGGGGGTTCATGAAAGAGTCAGTAAAAGGAATGATAACTTAGAGATACAAGGAGGAAGTTAGGAAACAGGCATTTCTACAAGGCTCAGAATAATCTGCCAGCCAGTGTTTTAAGATTCAACATGGGCTGAGCCCCGGTGGCGTAAGCGGTTCAGTGCGGGACTGCAGCCTGAGGGGTTGGCGGTTCAAATCCAGCGGTGGCTCTCAGGAGCAGCACTGGGGAGCTCCCACGACCACAAGAGGGCAGTGATGCCCCCCCAACAAAAAGATACAACATAACTCAGTAAAGCTATATCTTCCATGCTGTGCATTCAACATAAACTCTTGTTTTCAACAGAGCTGCTCCCCTACCCACAGACATGCCAGTTTGCAGCCCTTTGAGCATAGAGCGAATTTAGGGCCACAGACAGAAACTTTGGCTTGAAAGAGCAGACATTCTCTCTCTCTCTCTCTCTCTCTCTGCAAATAACTGTGATAAATCACTGTGATTGTGCAGTTTTTTATTATGAAGACACACACTTTTATTAGATTTCATCTCTTTTCATGAAGGTCTTGTCACTCCATTTACTCACTCATCAGTAGCATGATATCATGTATATTGAGTCCTTAATCTCCCGGGATATGCATAGCCAACACAATCATGCTTTCACTCACAAGTCCTCATTGAGATCTTTTTTTCC